>RWGY01000719.1:0-195182 GCA_007726485.1 Eragrostis curvula | reverse complement strand
AAGAAATTTCTTTCCCGAGTGCCTGATGGAAGAACACTCGGAGAAGCCCCACCCCCCCTTAGCCAATTTTTGCCTCTCTCGCGCCCCCGTCCCTTTCTTCCTCTCGTTCGAAATCCATCCCGCAGCCGCCGTCGCCCGCCGCCCTCCCCACGCCGGCGCCGTTCCGGCTCGTCCCCCGCCTCCCACGCCCTCCACCGCCTCTGCCGCCCTCCACCGCTTCCCCCGCCTCCGCGACCAGCGCCATGCCGCCGTCCAACGCCCTCCCCCCACCTCCGCCGCCCTTCACCGCCTCCGCCTCCACCCGCCTCCGCCGCATCCCTCGCCTCCTCTCGGCCCGCTGCTGCCCTCGCCTCCCTCTCCGCGCCGCCGCCGCCGTCTGGCCTCGAGTCGCCGCCCTCCTCATGCCCCCGTCCTTGCGCCGCCGCCGTTCGTCGCGCCCCCGGCCTCGGTCCCCGTCCCCCGTGCCGGCGAGGCCGTGGCCCGGACTCAGTGCCGGCGAGGCCGTGCTCGGACTTTGCTCGTCAAGGTCGCGCCCCGACACTCCTCGCCTCCGACCCGGACTTCTTCTCCACCTCTGGCCTCGATCCGCCCAGACGCGCGCACCGTCGACCCAGCCCGGCCCGGGCCGGTCATCTTCTCCAACCTCCGACAGCGCCACGCCGCCCCCGGCCTGCTGCCCCGGCCCCTTCCCTCCCCGGCGACCTTCTCCCCCTCCGTAAGGTGACCGTGATTTTTTTCTGTTAATTGCGTTTGCACAAAATGCAGTGATGAATTTGGTAAGGTCAACTGCAGCACGACACCGGGCCACCCTCTGCTCCAGATCACCCCTCAACAGCAGCTCGACGCCCCTCAGTTCAGGTAGCCCCCGGCGACCCCAGCGCCGCCCCCGGACCCGGTAGTCCCCGGCGACCCCGTCCCTCCACCCGCGTCCATGCCAACCCAGGCCTCCCTCGCGCCCTGCCCCCGTCGTCGAGGCCCTCACCCGGCACCCGGCGTTGGTGCTCTTCTCCTGCCAGGTTAGTTCTTCTTCCTTTTTCTTTCTTTTTCTTTTCTTTTTACCTGTTTTGTCATGTGCAGTGAAATAGGTTGAATATTGATCGGCATTTGTGAATTGAATTTGTTTGGAAAGGAGGAACTCAAAAATAAAAATTGTGAATGTCATTGTGAAATGGATATCGATTACGGCAAATGAGGAATAGGTTGAAAATTGATCGGCAATTGTGAAATGAGGAATTCGAAAGTAGTTGTCATTGTGATATGATTTTTGGTTGCCGGCCATCGTGCCGTTGTTTTGTTGCAGGTTTTGGAAACCTCTCCGTGTAGGAGAGATGCTGCCGAAATTTACGAAATTGACACTATTGTTTCTTTGTTTTTTCAGTGAGAGGCCATTGCATCGTCCTCGAGTCGTCACTTTGCAGGATAGCAAGGTGAGACATAAAAGACCCTCTTTTTTCATTCTTGTTTGTAGGTCACGCGAAACCTAGTTAGGCGTCTCCCGTTCGAAAGAGATACGGTTTGAAATATGTAGTTCTTTGCATATGTATAGCTGTATCTGTTTCGAATTGTCCACGTTTTTTGGACAGCCTGAGGATGTGTAGATGGGTTAGTTTCGTGCTCTACTTCTATCCGAGACAGAGTTTCGGCACCATCTCCTTGTTGTTCTCTGGATACACAATCTCCTTGTTAGGACGTGTATTTGGAGAACAGCGGGGAGGTGCTGCCGAAATTCTGTCTCGAATAGGAGTAGAGCATGAAAACTAACCTCATCTGCACATCCTCGGGTGGGATTAGGACCTATCTTTACCTATTAGATTGTATAAGTGAACGGTAGATGCAATTGATTTATCTATTACTCGATGATATGTTAGAGGATGGATGACCGTGAGTGGATGTACACGGGCTGCCAAAGTCAGAGTTCGTGCACTAAGGAATGGATTAAAAAGACTCAAGGTTTCATGAAAAAAGCATTTGCCAATATTAAAGGAAAGCCTCCTCGGACTTTCTGTCTATGTAGTGAATGTGAAAACCGTAAGAAGCAAACAAAGGTGGAAATGGGTAAACATCTCATAAAGCATGGATTCATGGTGAACTATAAACGGTGGACCAGCCATGGTGAAGCCGATCGTGTGCGACACGAGGTCGTCAGACCACGCATCGACGAGGCTTTTGACGAGGATGCCGGGGTAGCAGACATGTTGAATGACTATGCAGAGGCACACAACTTCGAGGAAGGCTGCAGGGAGGAGGAGCCAGAGCCAAGTGCAAAGGCGTATTATGATATGTTGGATGCGGCACAACGGCCCCTTCACGGGCATACCAATGTTTCTCAACTGGATGCCATTGCGCGCCTGATGGCCGTAAAGTCCCAGTTTAGCCTGAGTCACCGCAATTTCGATGTCATGTTGACAGTTATTGCCAGCATGCTTCCGGAAGGTCACATTCTGCCAAAGAACATGTATGAGTCACAGAAACTACTTCGTGCACTTAAGATGCCATATGAGAAGATACATGCTTGTCCGAAAGGATGCGTGTTGTTCCGTAAAGAACACGCAGAAGCCTTGTACTGTCCAAAGTGTTCATCCTCACGGTACCTGGAGGTAGAATCAGGTGATGATGAAAAGCGGCAGACGTCGGTCGCTGCGAAAATCCTACGGTACCTCCCGTTCATACCGAGGATCCAACGTCTTTACATGACCGAAGAGACTGTGAAACAGATGACATGGCACAAAAAAGGAGTGCGATACCATCCCGAGAATCTTGTACATCCGGCCGATGGTGAATCCTGGACACATTTTGATCAAATCCATCATAAGAAAGCAGATGAGGCTCGTAATGTACGTGTGGCACTGGCAACAGATGGGTTCTATCCTTATGGAATTGGGGCTGCCCCATACACTTGTTGGCCCGTGTTCCTTATACTCCTCAATCTCCCCCCCGGCGTCCTCTTTCAACGACAGTACATATTCTTGTCCTTGATAATTCTTGAACATCCGGGGACTAATATGAATGTATTCATGGAGCCTCTGATCGATGATTTGGAACGTGCTTGGAAGGAAGGGGTATTGACATACGACAAAGCAACAAAGACAAACTTCAAAATGCATGTTTGGTACCAGTATTCTCTGCATGACCTGTTGGCATATGCAACATTCTGCGGGTGGTGTGTTCACGGCAAGTTCCCATGCCCAGTATGCAAGTCAAAGCTGATGTTTCATTACTTGAAGAAGGGTGATAAGTATTCTTCGTTCGACAAACACCGACAATTACTCCCTCTTGACCATCCATTCAGAAGAGACATAAAGAACTTTACAAAATGTGTCGAAGTTAACGACCCTGCACCATAGATCATGACATGTGCCGATGTTCGTGCCGAGTTAGATGCTCTCAAGGTCAATGAAAGTGGAGATGGTTTAGAGGGATATGGTGAGCTACATGTCTGGGTTCATATCTCGGGCTTGTATAGGTTTTCCTATATGGACGACATTCTTCTTCCACATAACATTGATCCAATGCACACAGAAAAAAATATTGGGGAGGTGTCTTTCTGTACGATCATGGCCTATGCTAATAAGTCAAGAGACAATGTTAAGGCAAGAGTGGATCAAGCAACCTTATGCGACAGACCTAAGCTTGACACGGCGCCTCCTAAACCCGGCAACAAGAGATGGATAAAGCCTAAGGCTGATTTCATCTTGGCGAGAGCCCAAAGGAGGGAAGTACTTGAATGGTTTAAAACTTTAATGTTCCCTGATGGGTTTGCATCGAACCTGAGGAGGGGAGTGAACTTAGAAACTATGCGAATCAGTGGGGTCAAGAGTCATGGCTACCACGTGTGGGTTGAGCTGCTTCTTCCCTCGATGGTTCGAGGCTATGTCCCTGACTATGTATGGCAAGCGCTGGCAGAGTTGAGCTATTTCTTCCGACAACTTTGTGCTAAGGAGATACCACAAAAGGTGATTGCAGACATGGAAAAAATGGCTCCTGTGTTGCTCTGTAAGTTGGAGAAAATCTTTCCACCCGGTTTTCTTCACTTCGATGCAGCATATGATTTTGCACCTCCCGTGTGAGGCACGAATGGGCGGGCCTGTGCAGAACCGTTGGTGCTATTCCATTGAGAGATGTCTAAAGGTTCTCCGAACTAAATGTAAAAATAAATGCAAAATTGAAGCTTCCATGGCAGAGGCATACCTTCTCGAGGAGGTGTCAAACTTCACTACAAAGTACTATGCTGACAACTTTCCTAGCGTGCATAATCCACCCCCTAATTACAATGTTGCCGAAAATGAGTCGAGCCTCAGCCTTTTCCAAGGGCAACTCGGAAGTGCAAGTGGTGCCACCAACAAGTTCTTGTCATACAACGAGTGGCGCACGATCATGCTATATGTGTTGACCAACCTTAAGGAAACCAAGTCGTACATAGAGTAAGTTCTCAACAAACCTACTTTAGATTAGTCACTCTTCTGCATCAAACCCTCTATTTTTGTTCCTCGCTGGCACAGAGAATTTGTTCATCAATTCTGGCGACGATCAAGGAATCCTACTTCGAACGAAATTGACTCCCTACTTAAACAGGGTGCGGAAGTGGAAAACCCGATTTCATTTCTTGGTTCAAAAAGAAGGTACTGTCAAACCGATTTATCTCCTACTTAGTTTGACATGCATTACATTGCTCTTAATCGATGATCTATCCTGCTCTATCTTGCAGGGCTAAACCGATGAGTCCATGAATGCTGAGTTGAGACAAGTTTCCAATGGATGTGACTATAGGGTCAGGTCATTTAACGGTTATGATGTCAACGAATATCGCTTTCACACAACAAGCTACGAGGAGAGTCGTCCCAATCGACGAACCACAAATACGGGAGTTTTTACGCCCGGCGATGATGGCATCGAGTATTGTGGAAGAATCGAAAAGATATACGAATTAGATTTTTCGGGTTGCAAACCTCTTAATCCTGTCATTTTCAAATGCCATTGGTTTGACCCGGATGCAGTGAGACGGACTCCTAATCTTGGGCTAGTCGAAATTCGACAGTCAACCGTCTTACCAGGAGACGATGTCTATATCGTGGCTACTCAGGCCACGCAAGTTTATTATCTCTCATACCCGTGCCAAACCGACGAACGTCTCCAAGGTTGGGATGTTGTGTACAAGGTATCGCCACACGGTAAACTACCTGTCCCAAACGATGCCGATTACACCATAGACCCAAACACATATGAGGAAGATGACTTCTTTCAAGACAATGGGCTGGAAGGGAGTTTTGTGATAGACTTAACTGAAGTGTTCGAAATGGATGTAGACAATGAGGACATTGGAGATGAGGTTGATAATGCGAAGGACTTACAACTTCGTGAGCGATTACATCTAGATAGTGATGATGACATTCCTCCTCCTTCGGAGAACCTACATGATTATGTCGACATGCACGATATTGATGATGAGACTAATGATCCACCTATTATCGACGATGATGATTATTTCTGATACATGTATGATCCGTACTAATTAGATTTCGGTTACCGTTTTTCTTTATTTATAATACTATGTTATCTTTTTTAAAATATGCTGATTTGTTGACTTGTTTTAATTGCAGGTGATTGGAGAACGATGGTGGGCGGCGTAGGCAAAGCTGTGACCAAAGCTGTGACGAGGTCCTTGTCCTTTTTTTACCGAGATGAGGCTGAGGGTAGTCGGCGGAAAGGTGCAAGCAAGGGTGGAGGAGAGGGAGGAGAGGTGGGAGAAGTGGGTGAGGTGGAGGCAGAGGTGTAGGGAGAGGTGGAGGGAGAGTTGGAGGGAGAGGTGGAGCGAGGTCACCTTCTAGGTCACCGTCGCCTGAGCACGAGGTGGAGCAGCAGTCTGAGTCGTCTGAGGAGGAGGTGGAGGAGCGCGAGGACGGGGAGGAGCGCGAGGACGAGGAGTAGGAGCACGGCGAGGACGAGGAGCAGGAGCACGGCGAGGACGAGGAGGTGCAGGGCCATGCCCAGGGACCTCGTCGGCGAGGGTCGTCGACCTTGCCGAAGTGACCGATACCTTTGGACCGTCGTCCGATAGTTCGCCCTGTCCCTCCCCGGTAAGTTACTTTAGATGTTCCAATACACTTTCATTTCATTTGTTTTAAATAACAAATTATACTAACACTTTATCTTAATGATTTCGGCAGGTCATGGACTCCTCCCGTTGGGGGTTCTCACAAACGCAAGGTCAAAGGCATCCTAGGTATTTTGTGCAGGCAACACTACCCTGGATTGGTGCAGCTTCCGGAGGGATTAGAGGTTGCCGACACGTTTGACCACTACGCCGCCGTGAACGACGTGGAGGATCGAGATGGCAGGAAGTTCAACAACAAGATGGAGCGGGTGATGAACGAGATGCTGGTAACCCTTCCTCACTACTACATTGCTCAACACATGGCATTTTATTCATCATTCTTGAAATAGCAGTTTGAAGTACCGCGTTTGTATGCAGGATTTCTACAGAATTGAAGAAGGATACGAGGACCTGGCGCGGCAGGTGGCACGTACAGCGTGTCACAAACTTGTGAAGGACATGATGTACGAGGCGCGCAACCAGGCCATCATTGATTTGAAGACTGCCATGGATGTGCAGGTTAACAGAAAAGAGGCAGTAAGGATTTCCCGACGAAGGAAGAATACTTGGCGGTAAATATAGAACAAGCTTTAATGAGATTAACTATGTTTTTTCACCTTCTTATGTGTCATATGCTTGATGACGTGCAGGCGAATCCGTGGTGGATGGCAGCGCATAGCGACCGCTGGGAGGTCTTGGTGGACAAGTGGTGCCCTGAGAACTGGGCTGCGACGCACGAGGTTTGCCGACAGCGTCGGTTGTTTATGCAAGGTCCATCACACCATCAGGGCAGTCTTAGCCTCAACAAATATGCGGCAAAATACGTATGTCAAATCATTTCTTCACTCTAACTCTCAATAATGCATAATTTCTAATCATGTTTCTTTCCTCAGTCGGAGGCTCATGGTGGTCAGCCTATCAACACTTTCGAGGCTTTTGCTTTGTCCCACAAGGGCAAGGTATCGGCGGCGATCCACTACAACCCAGAGGACCCGCCCGAGGCGTACAGCAATCCGACCGCCTATAGCCGCCTCAGTTCATACTCAGAGGTGGCAAAGGAGGTCTATGGGCAAGACTACGATCCGAGGTCACATGACCTCGATGGAGAAGTCGTGATCAGGGCGGGAAAAGGCAAGAAGCATGGGTGGTACTATCCTGGTGACAGCGTCATCGACACGGCAAGTACTCCCACGCTCTCCCAGATTCAAGCATGGACTGTTAGCGGTGGCCCGAGCATACGCGAACGACCGACCGCTACACCGGCCCTCCAGGTTATTACTGTTACATTCCTTGTTCGTTTAATTTTTCATTTGATTCAATATTGCACTCGAGTTTAACATTTGATTCAATATTGCAGGCTCAGCTTGACGAAGAGAGGGCCAGACGGGAGCAACTCGAGGCGACTTTGGCGCAGCAGGTGCAGGAGCAGGTGCAGGCCCAGGTGCAGACGCAGGTGCACGCACATGTGCAAGCGCATACACAGGAGATGTTCTCCTTCTTTCAGGCTCAATTCGAGGCGATAGGTCACCCCCTGCCGCCACATCCGACATGGGCTCCTCGTCCTCCTATTTCTTCTCCGGTGAGTCTCTTGGCAACCTTACACATTTTAGAGACTTAGAAAACATAGACAAACTTAGAGACTTAGAAAATCTAGAGACTTAGAAAACATAGAGACTTAGAAAACTTAGTTGTGCTATACATGTTGTATCACAAATGTTATGTCTTCCTTTGTGCAGCCGATGCCTGGGTCAGCGGGGTCGAATGCTGGGGCTGGGGCTGTGCCTGTGCAAGACGTGGATTTATCGGCAGTTCGAAATCTTTTCCCAAATGTACCCCCACCCTTTGATCCATGATTTCTGTTTTGTGGACTATATTTATCGCTTGTGAGTGTTTGTGAACTATTTGTAGACTTGTAAGCGTGTGTGGACAATTTGTGCACTTGTAAGCATCTGTGGACTATTTGAGGATTTGGATGTGGATGTGGTTGTGAAATGGATGCATATTGTCATATATATATATATATTCTATAGCCGGCTATAGAATAGCTTATTCTATAGCCACTTCTGTTTTGAATAAAATTTACCACAATTTGAACGAAATTTACGACATCATGTTCAAGGACACATGTCGCATGCAAAATTACGACAAAAGTCTAGTGAAACACATCTCAAATTTATCGTAAATCACTATAGTCAAATGTCGTAAATTACGATAACACAGTCTTACGATAATTTTATCATGAATTTACGATAAATTTAAACAAATTTACAACATCAGCGTTCACACACATTGTGAAAGAAGACTCAAGGTAAAACTGTAGTAAATCACGTAACAAAATGTTGTAAATCACAATATACGAATGTCGTAAATTACAACTCAGAAGTGGCCACAGAATAAGCTATTCTATAGCCAGCTATAAAATAAGAGGCCATATATATATATATATATATATATATATAGGGTGAGTATATTCTATAGCCGGCTATAGAATAGCTTATTCTATAGCCACTTCTGTTTTGACTGAAATTTACAACAATTTGAACGAAATTTACGACATCATGTTCTAGGACACGTGTCGCATGCAAATTTACGACAAAAATCTAGTAAAACACATCACAAATTTATCGTAAATCAGTATATTCAAATATCATAAATTACGATAACATATTTTTATGATAATTTTATCATGGATTTACGATAAATTTAAACAAATTTACGACATCAGCGTTCACACATATTTTAAAAAAAGTACCATGGTAAATCACGTAGCAAAATATCATAAATCACTATACACGAAAGTATATATATATACCTTCTCTATTTAGAGCCCAGCGCTCTGAATAATATTCAGCGCGCTGGCCAGTTTGGTCCAGCCTAACCAACTCAACGCGCAGTAGTATATCGGGCATCCGCAATAGTATATGTCACACGAAATAGCTTCAATTGTATATTAGTTGCGCGCGAGTAGTATATCAAAATAGCTACTATAAAAATGACTGGCTCCTCTGTTTCTCTCTCCTCATCCTCATTTTCATTTGTTCACTCTCTCTCCTCCTCCTCTCACCTACCACCCGAGATCCAGATCCAGATCCCGGCGACGCCGGCGAGCTACGTCGAGCCCGTGCTCCATGCGCCTGCGCCTTGCTCGCTGTCGTCCTCAGCGCCTCGTCGAGCTCCATGGTGGCCTGGCCCCTTCCTCACCAGATCTGCGAGCCTCCCTGTCATGTAGCGCGTCCACCCGGCGGCGAGTGAGCGAGGTGGTCGCGCCGCTTCCACAACGACATGGTCAGCCCCTCGAGCTCCATGGTGGCACGGCCCACCTCCTCACTGGATCTGCGAGCCACCACGGACGGCATCCACCCGGCTGCAAGCGAGCGGAGTCAGACGACGGCTTCATCTTTCACTCTCCGTCCAAGCTCACCATGCGGCAGGTGAGAGCAAAACTTCTTTTTTATTACTCTTGTCTGCTTGTCGCATGACATGAACCGATTGATTTTGATTCTTGCGTTGAAGATCTGAGACTTTTCCCAACGTGAATCTGAATTTCCCTTTTCGGTCTCTTTTGTTTCTCCCAAAATATTTTATTTTCCCCCTTTCTACCGGATTTTGATGCCCGATTCGTTTTATTGCTGCCCTGCAGCTCTCAGATTTTGATGTCCGTGGCCTTCTCTCCCTTTCTTTCTCTTGATTGAGGCATGGATCAATTATTTGGAAGCTCATCCCGTGCCGTTCGTTTGAATCATGCATCAATTGATGCCCTTTGTTATATAAAAAAAGATTCTTTCTTGATCCAGATTTTGATTTTTGGAAGGTGGCCTCCATGCGCAGATGAATTAGGGGGAAGAACCACAAGTGGATGCGGCCAATGGCAAAGCTCCTCTGTTCGGATCTCGCAGGGCTGGAGCTCATCGTCATCTTCGCTGGTTCCCCGGTGCCGCACCAGATGCAAGGACGAGCGGACGCGCGGATGGATGCGCGTAGCTGCCGGGATGGAGCGCCGCAGGCATGGAGCTGCAGCAGGATTTTTTTTTTTTTTTTTTTTTTTTTTTTTTTTTTTTTTTTTTTTTTTTTTTATGGTCGGTGGAGGAAAGCTGATGCTTGGAGACTGCCAGATGCACATCAAGCAAGAAGCTGGCAGAAGCGTCCATGAGCTTATTCACTCTTATCTTAAAAAAAAAAAAGGGAAATCTCTTGCAAGCCTTGGGTATTGTGTAGGTGAATTTTTTACCTCTTTCTGATGCTCCATAGGGAAAGCTAGCAAGAGGTATATGTCTTCGGTTGGGAAAGTATACGTGAAGTAAAATGCCTGTATACAACAGTATAGTTTGGAGTATACTATTGGTTTTTGTTGTATATTGCGTTTGGCCGAATAGTATATGATTGCAATGGTACGAGTTTATTGCGTTTGGTCCAAGAGTATATCGCCATTTCCAAGTCTATCATATATTGTGTTTAGATGAAGAGTATATCACTGGCAATCGTAAGAGTATATTGTGTTTGGTCGAAGAGTATATTACAACATTCACAAGTCTATTGTATATTGTGTTTGACTGAAGAGTATATCAATGACAATTGTAAGAGTATATTCCGTTTGGCCGAAGAGTATATCAAATTTGTCCGACGGTATATCACCCTGTTTGCAAGAGTATACGGTCCAACGGTTTGGAAATGTTGACATCCTGACACAACTGATGACGGATACCCAAATCAGGGTATCCTGATCTAGGATGCTTAATTCTGCTAACCGTCTCAGCTTAATTGTGTAGGGCCCACAGGAACAGGCACACGACAACAGAGCGCTCGAGGGGCCCACGGCCGACCCCGAGGGCACATACAAGTTCCGCCTCGTCCGACCCCGAGTCGGCCGGGGCCCACGACTTCCGCCCCGCCCGACCCCGAGTCGGGTGGGGTCCACAGACTCCGCCTCGCCCGACCCCCAGTCGGGCGGGCCCCGAACTCCGCCTCGCCCAACTCCCAGTCGGGCGGGCCCACAAGCCGCGCTTCGCCCGACCCCGAGTTGGGAGACTTCGTCGAGAAGATTTCCCTCTGGCAAGGAGGACAGGCATTTACGACGAGTAGCTGAGGAGCCTTAACTCTACCCAGCAACTCATCTACTTGCAGGCACGCGATCTGACCTGCACAGTGACATCCGTCCCATCTCACAGCGCCGCCTGACACCTCGAGTACAGCAGCGGGATGGCTACGGCATCATCATCACCCTGAACAGGGACGAAGACCGGACTGGCGACAAGACGGTCGCGACAGTCTGGGTTGACATCTCGACCACCTGCCCGGCGACCAGGCTGACAGGACGCCGCCTGACTAGAGCCACAGTAGCGGATAGGGATCAGACTAGTGCGGCGCGTAGCCGCGCTGTCCACAACTGGAAACCCCGTTCTCATTTGTAAACCAGCTCACTCCTTGATTATAAAAGGAGAGCTTGGTGCATGAGGAGAGGGGATCCAGAGATACGACGCACACAGACATAGAGATACACAGGAAGAGGCTTGGAGTCTTTCTCCTCCCTCGCCAACACTTGTAGCTCCCCTCTGCAAGTCGAAACACGAAATACCCATGAACTGGACGTAGGGCATCGATTGCCTGAACCAGTATAAACCTTGCCTCTCTCGCAAAACCCTCGTCATCATAGAAGATTGTTAGGCGCCGTAGTTACAAATTTACTTGTCGGCCGGTTTCTTAACACCGACAGTTGGCGCGCCAGGTAGGGGACCTCAGCGCGTTTGACATCTTCAGTTGATGGCGAGCCACGACATCGATTGGGCTCCGGGTGCTCTCGTGTACTTCGGGAGCCTGGAGTTCATCGTGGTCCGGGACGGGGGGCTTTCGCGCGTCGAGGCGCCGGCCCCCCCACAACGGGCCCTCACCCTCGCCATGCCCGCGGGCGCGGAGCTCGTGGGTATGGCGGAGTACGACTACAACAGCGACGAGGATGACCTCCTCGACTACGACTCCGACGCCGGCAGTCACCATCCTTCGCGCGAGTGCATGATGGTGGAAGCCGGCGGAGGTAGTCGCCGCAACGTTGACGTGGCCGCGCAGCCAGACCTTGCAGCGGCCGCGACAACGGCGGACGCCAGAGAGGCCGCAGAAGCCGCGCCCCTGCTTGTGACAGCGGCGCAGCAAGAAACCCCTCCGGCGAGCGTCGAATGCCGGGGGGGCGACGACCTGGAGCGTCTGCTCCGACGCCAACACGAGCTCGCAGAAGCCGAGCGGCGGCTCAAGGAGGAGCGCGAGCGGCTCGAACGCGAGGTGGCGCAGCGCCAGGCCCAGCGCGAACGTGTGCGTGCCCATGGGCGCGAAGCCCGGCAGCAGATTCTGGCCGAGGCGGGCAACCTCGTGCCCAGATACACCAGGCCCAGCCAGAATGTCGCCGCGGCTGCAACACTTTTGCGCGCGCTCCCGCAACCGTCCAACGAGGACCAGCGAAGAATCCAGGGGGAGCTCAAGGACCTCCTGGACTTGGCGGCGGTGCAGCAGGCCGAGTGCGAGCAAAGCTCTGCTGCACGGCGGCGGGAATCCAGCGTTTCCTACCGCACGCCAAGCAAGCCGCGGGCACAACCCGAAAGTTCCGTCCACCAAACCCCCGAACAAAGTGGGACTGGGGACGCGCCGCCGGTCCATCAGCGGATCGGCAGGATCCGCGACGCCCGCGACATTCTGCGGGCAAGGCGCCGCGAGCAAGGGCGAGGTCCACGGTGCGAAACCGAGGACTTTGTCTACGCTCCGCGGCGTGGCGGGAGATTTGACCCGGAGGAAGACAAGCCTCGGGCTCCGGTCCCGGCCGGCCCACGGGCTTTTGGCCGCGCCATCTTGCGGGCTCCCGTCCCCCAGCGGTTTCGGCCGCCCAGCAATATCACGAAGTACAACGGGGAGACGAATCCCGCGTTGTGGCTGGAGGACTACCGCCTGGCGTGCCAAGCCGGCGGTGCCACCGACGAACGATTCATTATCCGCAACCTCCCCCTCTTCTTGGCCGACTCGGCCAGGACGTGGCTCGAGCATCTCCCGGAGGGCTCAATCCAGGATTGGGTTGACCTCCAGGAGGTGTTCATCGGCAACTTCCAGGGCACGTAGGCGCGCCCGGGGAACCCGTGGGACCTTCGGAACTGCCGACAGGGCGCCGACGAGTCCCTGAGGGACTATATCAAGCGGTTCTCCAGGCAATGCAACGCGTTACCCAATCTCGCTGGCGCCGAGGTGATCTCCGCGTTCATAGCGGGCACCGGCAACGAAGGGCTCGTTCATGAGCTCGGCCGCAAGAGTCCGCGCTCCATCAAGGAGCTGCTCGACGTGGCCACCAGCTACGCCTCCGGTGAGGATGCGGTCGATGCCCTCCTTCACCGGACTAAAGGCAAGGCAAAGCGGAACGAGAGTTCCGGTGCGGGTCCGTCTGCCCCGCACGACAAGAAGCAAAAGCAGAAGAAGAAGAAGGGCGGCGATCAGCAACGCCGCAACGACGCACTCGTCGCGGCCATCGAGCGTAAGCAGAAGAAGCCGGCCGTCGACAACGACAGCAAGAATCAGCATTTCGAAAAGATGCTGGAGGCACCGTGCCCCAACCACGCCTACCCCGTCAAGCACGCCCTCAAGGATTGCGGGCTCATGCTGAAGTTCCTGGGCGCGAAGGCCAAGAAGTCCGACCCCAAGGATTCTGACCCTAGGGATGACGGGAAGGACGACAAGGAGGCGGACGGTGGATTTCCGAAAACCACCGGCTGCCTCATGATCTTCGGAGGCGAAGGAGTCAGCTCCCCCAAGCGGCGCCAGAAGCTGGAGCGCCGAGAGGTGTACGCCGCCGAGCCGGCGACTCCGGCTTTCCTCAAGTGGTCCGAGGCGGCCATCACCTTCGACCGCGACGACCACCCCGAGTACGTGCCGCGTCCGGGGCGGTACCCACTCGTCGTCGACCCCATCGTCTCCAACAAGCACCTTGTCGGTGTTAAGAAACCGGCCGACAAGTGAATTTGTAACTACGGCGCCTGACAGTCTTCCGTGATGGCGAGGGTTTTGCGAGAGAGGCGAGATTTATACTGGTTCAGGCAATTGATGCCCTACGTCCAGTTCGTGAGTGGTTCGTGTTTCGACTTGCAGAGGGGAGCTACAAGTGTTGACGAGGGAGGAGAAAGACTCCAGGCCTCTTTGTGTGTATTTCTATGTCTGTGTGTTGTCTATCTATCCGGGGATCCGATCCCCTCGCCTCATGCACCCAGCTCTCCTTTTATAGTCAAGGAGTGAGCCGGTTTACAAATGGGAACGGGGCTTTCGAGTTGTGGGCTAGCGCGGCTACACGCCGCACTAGTCTGAACCCTAGCTGCCACTGTGGCCTTAGTCAGGCTGCGTCCTGTCAGCCCGGTCGCCGGGCAGGTGGTCGAGATGTCAACCCAAACTGTCGCGGCCGTCTTGTCGCCGGTCCGGTCTTCGTCCCTGTTCAGGGTGATGATGATGTCGTAGCCATCCCGCTGCTGTACTCGAGGTGTCAGGCGGCGCCGCGAGATGGGACGGGTGCCACTGTGCGGGTCACATCGCGTGCCTGCAAGTATATGAGTTGCTGGGTAGAGTTAAGGCTCCCCAGCTACTCGTCGTAAATGCCTGTCCTCCTTGTCAGAGGAAAATCTTCTCGACGAAATCTCCCAACTTGGGGTCGGGCGAAGCGCGGCTTGTGGGCCCGCCCGACTGGGAGTCGGGCGAGGCGGAGTTCGGGGCCCCACCCGGCTTGGGGTCGGGCGGGGCGGAGTTCGTGGACCCCACCCGACTCGGGGTCGGGCGGGGCGGAAGTCGTGGGCCCGCCCGACTGGGGGTCGGGCGAGGCGGAGTTCGGGGCCCCACCCGGCTTGGGGTCGGGCGGGGCGGAGTTCGTGGACCCCACCCGACTCGGGGTCGGGCGGGGCGGAAGTCGTGGGCCCGCCCGACTGGGGGTCGGGCGAGGCGGAACTTGTATGTGCCCTCGGGGTCGGCCGTGGGCCCCTCGAGCGCTCTGTTGTTATGCACCTGTTCCTGTGGGCCCTACACAATTAAGCTGAGACGGTTAGCGGGATTAAGTATCCTAGATCAGGATACCCTGATTTGGGTATCCGTCACACCTATCCAAGGTATTGATGGATGGTGGTAGTGGTTTAAATATTTTGTACGCAGAGACCCTCGATGCCATGGGAGTCAGTCGCTCTCGCATCCGACCTTCGGGCGCACCCTTCCATGGGGTCGTGCCCGGAAAGACGGCCATGCCACTCGGGCAAATCGACTTGCCCGTCACCTTCGGCACGCCGATCAACTACCGCACAGAGGTCCTCACCTTCGACGTGGTGGACTTCCCCGGCGCGTACCACGCGATCCTCGGTCGGCCATGTTACGCGAAGTTCATGGCCGTCCCCAACTACACCTACCTCAAGCTCAAGATGCCGGGGCCGAGAGGTGTCATCACCGTGAGCACGTCTGTTCAACGTGCTTACGAGTGTGAAGTAGAGTGCTGTGAGCTGGCCGCGGCGCTCATCAACAAGTCCGACCTCCCGGAGGTCGCCAGCGTGGAGTCCGAGGAGACGCCGACTCCGAAGAAGGCGTCCGGCTCGTTCGAGCCATCCAAGGACACCAAGAAGGTTCCCCTCGACCCGTCCGACCCCGAGGGGAAGGCGGTCATCATCGGGGCGACCCTTTCTGCCAAATAGGAAAGCGCGCTCGTCGATTTCCTTCGCGTGGAAACCCTCGGACATGCCAGGGATTCCAAGGGAAATCGCCGAGCACTCCCTCAACATCAAACCGGGATCGAAACCGGTCAAGCAGAGGTTGCGCCGATTCGACGAGGAAAGGCGCCGAGCCATAGGCGACGAGCTGACAAAGCTCCTTGCCGCCGGCTTCATCAAAGAAGTGTATCACCCCGAGTGGCTCTCCAATCCTGTACTTGTTAAAAAGAAAAATGGGAAATGGAGGATGTGTGTTGACTACACAAGTCTCAATAAGGCATGTCCAAAGGACCCGTTTCCTTTGCCACGCATCGACCAAATTGTTGACTGGACCGCAGGGTGCGAAACCCTGTGTTTCCTAGACGCCTACTCGGGCTATCACCAGATCCCACTGAAGATCGGTGATCAAGAGGCAACGGCGTTCATCACTCCCTTCGGCTCATATTGTTACGTTACAATGCCGTTTGGGTTAAAGAATGCCGGCGCCACTTACCAACGTTGTATGATCAAGTGTTTCGGTGATCTCATCGGACGGATCGTGCAAGCGTACGTGGATGACATCGTAGTCAAATCCGTACGAACCGACGACTTAGTCGCCGATCTCAACGCCGTGTTCCAACGGCTAAGAGAGAATGGCATTAAGCTCAATCCCGAGAAATGCGTTTTCGGGGTCCCAAAAGGGATGCTCCTGGGATATTGCGTTTCACAACGCGGCATCGAAGCCAACCCAGAAAAAATCGAAGCCATCGCGAAGATGGGGCCGATCAAAAACCTGAAAGGCGTTCAGAAGCTGACCGGCTGCTTAGCCGCACTCAGTCGATTCATTTCCCGACTCGGGGAAAAGGGGTTGCCACTCTATCGTCTCCTCAAGAAGTCCGACAACTTCGTCTGGACAGCCGAGGCACAAGAGGCTCTTGATCACCTCAAGGCCAGACTCTCTAGCGCCCCGATTCTCACCTCTCCGACCGAGAAGGAGCCCTTGTTGCTCTATATAGCGGCGACAACACAGGTGGTCAGCACCGCCCTGGTGGTGGAGCGAACGGAGTCGGGCAAGGTGCTCAAGGTACAACGGCCCGTGTACTTCGTCAGCGAGGTCCTCTCCGACTGCAAGACAAGGTGGCAGCAGATCCAGAAGGTGATATACGCGCTGGTCATCACTCGGCGCAAACTCCGTCACTACTTCGACGCCCATCCGGTAACCGTCGTCTCCTCCTTCCCCCTTGCTGAGGTTCTAGGCAATCCGGAGGTGTCGGTCAAAATTTCTAAATGGGCGTTAGAATTAATGGATCAGGGAATAGAATTTATGCACCCATCTGCCGTAAAATCACATACCCTGGTAGATTTCATCGCCGAGTGGACCGAAACTCAGTTGCCCATAGTTCCTGTCGAAAGGGGATGTTGGCAGCTGTTTTTTGACGGCTCTCTCACAAAAAGGGGTGCCGGGAGTGGGTGGCTGCTCATCTCTCCGAGAGGTGTGCGAATGCAATATGTCATCCGGCTCAATTTCCCAGCATCACACAATGTAGCCGAGTACGAAGCTCTGCTTAACGGCATGAAAGCAGCTGTCGAGTTAGGAGTCCGTAGGCTCGAAGCCTTTGGCGACTCTCAGCTCGTTGTTAACCAGGTCATGAATGAGTCCACCTGCACTAACCCCAAGATGGCGGCCTACTGTGCCGAAATCCGCCGTCTGGAAGAAAAATTCGATGGTTTTCAGGTTGAACACGTCCCTCGGCGGGACAACGAAACGGCCGATTCGTTGGCCAGGCTGGGGTCCAACCGGGAGGTAATCCCGGCAGGCATTTTTGCCTGCGATCAAGACAAGCCGTCCATCAATGATCCTGCGTCGGCCGACCCGACGAAAGAGCAAGCACAAGAACCGGCTCCGATTGAGGCCAACGAGGCCTTGGTCATCGAGCGCGACAAAAACTCGGGGGCTCCCGCCGACCCCCGCGACGCCTCGCCCGACTCGGGGGCTGACCCCGGGTCCCGCGATGACTGGAGGCAACCCTTCATCGACTATCTCCTGCGACAACAGCTTCCGCCCGACCGCACTGAGGCACGCCGACTCGCAAGGCGCGCCAAGACATTTGCGATGGTCGGCGGCGAGCTGTATAAAAAAGGGCACTCTGGAGTCCTCCAACGCTGTATCCCTCTCGACGAGGGTAGGAAGTTACTCCAGGATATCCATGGCGGAACGTGCGGCCATCACGCTGCACCACGAAGCTTAGTCGGCAACGCGTTCCGGCACGGTTTTTATTGGCCGACCGCTGTTGCCGACGCCCAACGAGTGGTGCGCACTTGCGAAGGGTGCCAGCATTATGCTCGTAAAACTCATCTGCCGGCTCAGGCCCTCCAAACCATCCCTATTACTTGGCCGTTCGCGGTGTGGGGGCTGGACCTGGTTGGACCCCTCAAAAAGGCACCGGGAGGCTACACCCACTTGCTTGTCGCCGTTGACAAGTTCTCAAAGTGGATAGAGGCCAGGCCGATCGGCAAGATTGACTCGGCGCAAGCCGTCAAGTTCTTCACCGACATCGTACATCGATTCGGGGTGCCAAATGCCATCATCACTGACAATGGCACGCAGTTCACGGGGAAGAAATTCCTGAACTTTTGCGACCAATACGGCATCCGAGTCGACTGGGCAGCTGTTTCTCACCCCCAAACGAATGGGCAGTGTGAACGAGCAAACGGCATGGTCCTCCAAGGATTAAAGCCCAGAATCTTCAACAAGCTCAAGAAATTTGCCGGTCGGTGGGCAAAAGAGCTCGATGCAGTGTTGTGGAGCCTAAGGACGACGCCGAGTCGCGCCACTGGCTACACTCCATTCTTCATGGTGTATGGAGCCGAGGCAGTGCTGCCGACTGACCTGGATTATGGGGCCCCGCGGGTGCAAGCGTTTGACCCGGACCTCAACGAGCGCTACCTCGAGGATGCGCTCGACCAGATCGACGAAGCACGAGAAGCCGCGCTCCTGCATTCCGCCAAGTATCAACAAGCGCTGCGCCGCTACCACGAACGAAAGGTTAAAGGCCGCGCTTTCGAGGTTGGCGACCTCGTTCTTCGCCTTTTGCAGGGCAATCAGGGTCGGCACAAGCTGACTCCGCCGTGGGAGGGACCATACACCGTTGCGGAGGTGCTCCGGCCCGGAACCTACAAGCTCAAGAACGCCGACGGACGCATACTCGCCAACGCGTGGAACATCGACCAGCTACGTCGTTTTTACCCTTAGCTTGTATCTCCATTTCCTTTTGTACCGTTCAAAGACATGCAAACGAAATAAAAAGAAAGTTCGTTTCTTTCTGTCTTTTTTAAATTCACAACAAGTCCTGACCTGCCGACCGCCGATCCCCGACCCTAACGGCTCGGGGGCTCCACCCGGCGGGTGTGCAAAAAAGGCCGTGTAAAATCCAAAATGCCCATGACAAACGAGCGTCAAGGCCAAGAGCGAAAATTGCGCCGACAACGCGTCCGTGGCTAAGGAATTTACATGAAAATCCTAAGTGCAGGTCCGACTCGGACAGAACTTGAGCGTCGACGATCTCTCGGTCGACCCGACTGGCCGACTCGGGACTCTGACGCCTCGGCGGCTAGGAGCGGCCTGGGTTACCAGTCAGTCGAATGAAAGGTCCAAGGCAATCAGGCGGTCTGAAAGAGGAGGAAGTCACGAAGGGAAAAACACTTAAAATTTCGAATAAGTTTCGAACGAACACAAATTTAAAGAACGAAGTACTTGTTTCATCTAAAAAAAGGCAAGTTTTTTATTTACATGAGGGCCACTCGGCCCAACTCGACTAACTACTCTATCTCCTACTACTCGTCACTCGGAGGCGACGGCAGAGGGAACGCGAAGGAGGCGAGGAGGTCGGCAAGCGTCGCCGCGACGGGCGCGGCCTTCTTCTTCAGCTCCTCCATCTCTTCATCGGAGAAGCCAGGCACCATGCCCAGCGACAAGCCCTCGAGGTCGAGGGAGTCGCCGTAGTGCGTCTGCTCCATCACCAACGTCCAGAAGACTCCGGCCTCGAAGCTCTCACGACGGAGGGCACCGAAGCGGTTGAAGATGGAAAGCAGGCGCGCCTCCAGGGTGGTGGTCCCGTCCGGCTGTGGCACCTGCAGCTCGTCAACGAGAAGCTCGGCGCCGATCCGCAGCCGCTCCAGCTGGGTGTTCTCGCCCCGCGCCACCTCCAGGTCCGCCCTGAGCGCTGAAAACCAAATAAACAAGAAAATCAAACAAGCGAACGCCGAGGCGAATGGATCAAGGCAGAGGTACAGCAACCTTACCTTCAACCTCCTTCTCCAACCCGGCAACCCGGGCGGTGAGCTGGGAGACCAACTCGGAGGACGTCCGTCGAAGCACTCGTTCGGAGTCGGCCGCCTCGCGTGCCTTGGCCGCGTCCGCCTCCGCCTTCTCGGCTTCTTCTCCGCCGCTTCGGCCCTCCTCTCCGCTCCTCGGCCCTCTTTTCGGCGGCGGTCGCTCTCTCCTCTGCCCCGGCCAGCGCCAGCTTGGCCTGGTCGGCCTCCCGCATGGCCTGTGTGGCCTGCTCCACCACGGCCTGCGCCTCCTCATCAAGCCGAACTCGTTCGCTCTCTTGGAAGCGAATGCAGTTCGACTTGGCCCGACTCAACTTGGACAGTTCCTGAGACAACGAAGAGGGATAAGCAAAACAAAAGCGGGAAAAAGACTCTGCGAAAGAGTGAGGATGTACGCACCTGAGTCGGGGCCCCCATCGCCTTTATCAGCGCGGAGCGCGGTCTCCAGAGCATGAATGGCTTGGCCCTGATTCTGGCCAAGCACGCCCCAGAGTTGCCGCTCCGCCGGCTCGTTGTGGACCCGCTCCTGTCCATCGGGCCCTTGGACGCGCAGGACATCGACGTCCGTGGGCGCACCCGAAGTCGACTGCGGCTGCGGAGGCGTGGTGGAGCTCAGACGAGGCCTCGACGGCCCGGACAGCGCGGAGCTGCCCGTCTCCGTCAACGCGGCGACCACTGGAGCCGCCTCTGCCGACGTGCTTGCTGCCGGCGCCGCCATGCTTGCTGCCGGCGCCGCCATGCTCGCCGCCGGTGCCGCCATGCTTGCTGCCGGTGCCGCCACGCTTGCCGCCGGCGCCGCACGCTCGCCACCGAGCCGGGCGCCGTCCCCAAAACCCCTGAGGACCGGAGTAGCTGCTTTCGTGGCAGGACCTGCAGCGGACCCCTGAAACAAAAGAGAGTTAGCGAACGAAATAAAGAAGTAAAAGAAACGCAGCGAAGTCGAGTACTAACCGGAATGGCTGACGCTTCGGGGTCGGGCCGGCAGACGACCCAGCCTCATCACGCGCCCTCTTGCCTGAGAGGGCACTCGCCGCCGCAGCCGTCGTCCCCGCAGAAGACGCCACCGTCACCACCGCGGCGATCGCCTCCGAAACCGCCGTCGCGGGGACGGCGGCGGTCCCCGCCGACTCGGGCGGGGGAGTCACATGACTGGCGGAGCCGAGGATACCGCCGTCGCGGAGACGGCGGGAGCCGTTGCCACGACGGTCGCCACGGCTGGCGAAGCTTCAGAAGCTGCCGTGGACGCCGCCGCCGCCACGGACGCCGAAGTCACCACGGCCAACGGGGCCGTGGGGGACGCCACGGTCGTCATCATCCCGGCGGACGGCAGCGCGGTGATTATGGTGGACGTGGTCGCGGAAGGGGCCGCGGTCGAGGCGCTCGTCGATGCCGTCGTCGCCGCGGCCACCGCCGAACTCGTCGCCGCCGATGGCACGGTCACCACGACCGATGTCGTCGCGGCGGCCGATGCCATTAGTGGCCCCGCCATAGCCGTCGCCACGGGAGCAATCTCGCGGGGGCGGGCGTGAGAGCCATGGAGGCGAGGGGAGCCGCCGGCCGCGAAGAGCCGCCGCGCCCCCACTGCCTGAAGCACCGGCGACGTTGGGACCCGGGGCGCGATCTTCCAGTTGATCCCAGTCGACCTGGTCGTCATCGTCGTCGTCGCCGTCGTCATCGCCGCCCTCGTCGTCACCGCCGTCGTCATCATCGTCGTCATCGTCGTCCTCGGAGTCGGAGACCACGTCGCCTCGGCGGCGACGCCGTCTCTTCTCCTCTTCCCTCTTCGCCCGCTTCGCCTTCTTGGCGTCCTCGCGGTCTTTGCGGGCCTTCTGCCGCTCCGCCCGCTCCCTGTTGCTCGCGCGGACGGCGTCGTAGACTTCGGGAAGAGGGGCGGCAGAAGGAATGAAGGCGACGCCAGTCTAAATCCAAGAAAAAGTGTATAAGCGAAAAATCGGAAAAATCGAAACAATGCCGAATCGGGATCGAAACCGAATCGAAAAACTTACGAATTGTAGGGCCCCCTGCTCCGGAAGCATCGGCGGGTGGCCCGGGATCGGATAGTCAAAGCTATCCCAATCCGCCGCTGTCTTCCCCATCGCCTCCGAGAGCCGGGCCTTCAGCTCTCGGACGGAAATCCGTGGCTCCGCGTGGGGGTCCACCATGCAGGTCCCCTTCCACGCAAAGTCGTGGCCCATCTCCCACATGGGGAAGCGCCGGTCTTGGAGCGGCGCAAGCCTCCTGACGTGGTAGGCGCCAATGACCCCGACGCCCGTAACGCCGCCCCTCTTGAGTTTGTCGATCGTATCCAAGAGATCGGCCAACTTCTTCTTGTCAGGGGCGGCCGGTCCCCAACCCCAGCACTCGGGCGCCTCTTCGATCAGGCGCCCGGTGAACTCCGGGAGCGGCGCGAGCGCGGTGTTCTTGAGGTAAAACCACCTCTCGTGCCAACCCTTGTTGGTGTCGGTGACGGGCATGGTGATGTACTCGCGGGCCCGGGTGCTCCGGAGCCGGAAGCTAGCACAGCCGATTGGGACGGCGCGCGGATTCCCTTCCGCGTCCTTCTTGGTCTGGAGCGCGAGGGTGAAGAAGTACTTGAAAAGGTGGAAATGGGGGCGAATCTTCAAAAAACCTTCGCACAAGGCGACGAAGGCGGAGATGTGCTGGATGGAGTTGGGGTTGAGGTGCTGCAACTCCAACTTGTAGTGGTGAAGCAGGCCGCGGAGGAAGGGAAGAGGCGGCATGCCGAAGCCGCGCTCGTGGAAGGAGCGGAAGGAGACAATGTAGCCGTCCGGCGGCGATGGTGTCCTCTCCTCCCCGGGTACCAGCCACTCCTGCTCCGCGGTGAGAGGCATCAGGAGGCCGCGCGCAACCAGGGCATCGAGGTTCCCCTTGGTGCTGTTGGACCGGCTCCAATCCGCCATGGCGAATGCGGGCGAGGGACGCGGAGCGACGGCGAAACGAAGGGAGGTTGGAGAGCGAGCGAGGCGAGGAAGACGAAGCGGTTTGCGCAAAGGCGAGCGGCGGTGGATGCGAAAGGTCGCGAAAACCTGGTAAGGCAAATGAGGTTAGACTCATCCCCTTTTATAGTTATCGCGTTCACACGACGCATCGTTCCCCGCGCCTCCCCTGTTTCGCGATCTAACAGGTGCAGGTGCCTTAAAAACCGCCATCATGGCCCGCTCCACTACCGCACGAAGACGGATCGTGGCCTCGATCCGCGCGGAAGGCGAACCGTCGCGTCTCCACGACGCACGATGACGGCCCAGGCGGGCTTGGAATCCCGGCCGGGCCCACAGGTAATAAAGGCTAGGGGCTGAAAACGCCCCGACGGCCCAGTTTCCGGCCCAGGAGTTCGAAGGCCGGCCCCGCGAAAGGGTTCGAACGGCCGCTCCAGGGCAAAACTAAGTGAGGGGCCACCAAAGAGGGGTCCCCAGCGACCGCAACCCGTACACCGTAGTACAATGGGCCTCTGACGGTAGCGTCCGAGTCCGAGTCTAAAAAACCTCGACCTTGATCTCCCATCGAGGGAGGGCATCGAGCCCACTGACTCCGAGCGAAAGGAGTCGGCGATCGAAAAAGGCAGGAACTCGGATCTTAATGAGGCCGACTCCAGCTAGTCTCAATCGGACCCCCGCGAAGGGCAAGCCGAGGCCTTCACTCGGACACACCCGTTTGCAGCTTAAACGAGCACCACGCATCGAACCATCGAGGAATGACGTGGCCGGCTCATGCGTGTCCCGTCTTATCGTAAAGACGCGCGGGTACGGACGAAACAAAAAGACGAAACGACCCTCGGACGGATCCGCGCATCGAGCAAGGACTCGGGGGCTCGCATTCGCAAACAATGACCTACTGCGTGGTCTCGGGAAAACCTTTTTTGTCACCCTCGGCACAAGTAAACCACTTGTACCGAGGCTCGGGGGCTACACCCGGCGGGTGCGCTCGCGCGCACCCACCGACAGGAGTAGTGCGAAAATACCCTCGGAAAGACAACGACAAGCCTCGACGGCGACCACGACCCCCGGCCGCCGCCCAGGCTCGGGGGCTACTGACGGATACCCAAATCAGGGTATCCTGATCTAGGATACTTAATTCTGCTAACCGTCTCAGCTTAATTGTGTAGGGCCCACAGGAACAGGCACACGACAACAGAGCGCTCGAGGGGCCCACGGCCGACCCCGAGGGCACATACAAGTTCCGCCTCGTCCGACCCCGAGTCGGCCGGGGCCCACGACTTCCGCCCCGCCCGACCCCGAGTCGGGTGGGGTCCACAGACTCCGCCTCGCCCGACCCCCAGTCGGGCGGGCCCCGAACTCCGCCTCGCCCGACTCCCAGTCGGGCGGCCCACAAGCCGCGCTTCGCCCGACCCCGAGTTGGGAGACTTCGTCGAGAAGATTTCCTCTGGCAAGGAGGACAGGCATTTACGACGAGTAGCTGGGGAGCCTTAACTCTACCCAGCAACTCATCTACTTGCAGGCACGCGATCTGACCTGCACAGTGAC
This sequence comes from Eragrostis curvula, assembly GCA_007726485.1. Lineage (NCBI taxonomy): Eukaryota > Viridiplantae > Streptophyta > Magnoliopsida > Poales > Poaceae > Eragrostis > Eragrostis curvula. The sequence continues at coordinate 170,583 of RWGY01000719.1, read as the reverse complement.
ATCCGTCCCATCTCACAGCGCCGCCTGACACCTCGAGTACAGCAGCGGGATGGCTACGGCATCATCATCACCCTGAACAGGAACGAAGACCGGACCGGCGACAAGACGGTCACGACAGTCTGGGTTGACATCTCGACCACCTGCCCGGCGACCAGGCTGACAGGACGCCGCCTGACTAAAGTCACAGTAGCGGATAGGGATCAGACTAGTGCGGCGCGTAGCCGCGCTGTCCACAACGGGAAACCCCGTTCTCATTTGTAAACCAGCTCACTCCATGATTATAAAAGGAGAACTTGGTGCATGAGGAAGGGGGATCCAGAAATACAACGCACACAGACATAGAGATAGACACGAAGAGGCTTGGAGTCTTTCTCCTCCCTCGCCAACACTTGTAGCTCCCCTCTGCAAGTCAAAACACGAACTACCCACGAACTGGACGTAGGGCATCGATTGCCTGAACCAGTATAAACCTTGCCTCTCTCGCAAAACCCTCGCCATCATAGAAGATTGTTAGGCGCCGTAGTTACAAATTTACTTGTCGGCCGGTTTCTTAACACCGACAGCAGTTTCAATTGTGCACCACTAGAAGCATCAAAAGTTAGGACCCCTTCCCAAAGCTGAATCAACTCTTCAATGAGAGGCTCCAAGAACAGATCAAAATCCTTCGCTGGAGAACTCGGACCAGGAATGAGCAAGGCCATCATTAAGTTGCTCTGTTCCACACATTCCCATGGCGGGAGGTTGTACGGCACAAGAAATACCGGCCACATGCTGTGTGAGCTGCTCAGTTGGCTGAATGGATTGAAACCATCAGTGGCAAGGCCGAGTCTCAAGTTCCGAGGATCACTGGCAAACTCTGGAAAATTCCTGTCGAAGTCTTTCCATGCCTCACCATCAGCTGGATGGTTCATTTCACCGTGGATAGACCGTCGGTTCCTAAGGTGCCATTGTGCATCCTCTGCTAATTCCTTCTTAATAAACATCCTCTTGAGCCTTGGAATAATTGGAAAATGCCTCAAAACCTTCTCAGGAATACGCTTGTTTCCATTTTTATCCTTCCATCTTGATGCTCCACAGACTGGACACTGATCAAGTTTCTCATGCTGCCGTCGAAAGAGAATACAATTATTCGGACACACATGGATTGTAGTGTATCCAAGTCCCGGGGAACTTAGGAAGTTCTTTGCTTCATTGTAAGATGCTGGAAGAGAGCAATGAGGGAATGCTAAGGACAATGTTGGCGTCTCTTACGGTCACGCAGAAAATACGCGACCGCGGGAGACGCCGGGGGTTATGGTTTGAGTCACTTGCACTATTAACCAAATAATCCACGTCTAGTAACAAGTACTAGATATGTATTATAAGGTTTATCATGTTAATTGAATATCCGCAAGCGGACGGATAACCCGTTGTAGCATTTCACCCGAGAGTATTCCAAGGATATCGTATTTATATTTTCCCAAGGGAAGACATGGTTGACAAGAGTACTTATGTTCATGGTGTTACAAATGATAGATGATATAACCACATTCCAAAGCAGGGGTAAGGTTCAATAGTTGAGGATAGTGTGACACACACAAAGGTATCCCACTCTCTCTAATAAAAGGCGAGAGACAATTCTAAGCAATGCTAAGTTAGACTAGTGAACTACTACTCCTAAAGTACAACATTCATAGAGCGTGCAAGGCCTCTACCTATCATCTAAGATCATGCAAGCGCAAGCAAGCGTCTTATGTCTAGGCAACTTCGGGAGGTCCGGCATACGCAGGGTCTGCCCCGCGACTCCGGCGCATTTACATACTCCTATGCCGTGCCCGAACGTGGAGGGTTCCTTTGGATGGACAGGGCTGTCACTTCCTGCCACCTACCTCTACAAACCGTGGGACACGCACATACTCAAGGGTGGAGAGACAACCCCAGCACCATGCCGGCGTCACTAACCACAACTCTAGATCCCTCGAGGCACCCCCAACCCTTCGGATCGACGGGGTGATAAATCTAGAGCACCTTTGCAGGACAGAGAGCCCGATGCCAAAACATAAGAACAACTAGCCTAACTAGCATGAGTTAAACAAAAGGGTCAAAGCAAGCACTAAGTTATGCATAAGCGTTCGTCGCTCAAGAACGAGCGACGAACGACGATCAATTAAGTACGTGCAAGAATAATCGATAATCAAGCATGAACGAACAAGGAACGCTCGATGTATGTTTACTAGCGATCATCGATGAACGATGAACGAACGATGAACAAACATGAACGAACGATGAACATTCATGCAAGATCATGATCAAACTACTAAGCACATAACAACTATATGAACGAATGTATTCCATTAGACGAAGAACAAGTCTTACAAAGAGAGGATACAAGAGCTATACCCAATTCTCCACAAGACCTTGGGAGCAATGAGGCAGCCCACTACTCAGCCTAGCACTACCTAAAAGAGTCTCTAGCTCTAGCGTGAGGAGAGGAGGGAATGATCCTTCTGTTGTGGTGTGTGTGTGTGTTGAAAGGAGGGGGGTACCCCTCCTTATATAGTCCTTGAAGGTCGGCAACTTTGAGGCGGTTCCCGAGGTCGGTGGCATTTAATGCAGGGGGAACCGACCTCCAGAGGTCGGTTACAAACCGCCACAAAAAGATGGGCCCAGGGGGCCACCCTGCCAGGTCGGCCGACCTGGCCAGGGGGGTCGGCCGACCTGTGCCTGGCCCCTCCTGGGCTGGGCTTTGGCAGGTGGCTCCCCCTCTGGGTCTACTTCTCTGGTCCAGGTGCATTTGGCCTTAGTTGTGTTGGACTTTGACGAGATTTGGCCTTTTGTCTTGGAGTTGTATTCCCGCGGCGAACGTCGTGTTTGTAAAAGTGTTGTTTCGTCGCCTTGGGCATGATTTCACCTGGATTTCTCCCTTATTCCACCTGCACACTAAAATCTAGAGGTACATGTGGAAATAGGTTATTCTTAAATAAAATGCGTGTAAGAAATGTCCAATCCTTCTTATTTATTGAGCTAATTGACGGTCGAAATTGGTCCGTAACGACCGTCAACAACTCCCCCAAGCTTACCCCTTGCTCGTCCCGAGCAAGAAGTATGACTTTAGGTTGTTGATCAGGAGTTGCTACAATGCCTACTTCTCAAAGGTACCAAGTTTATAACAGAGATACTCATCCTTGAGTTGAATAAGTTGGCCATGGTAACTCACCCTTTTCCCTTAATCCTTATGGGGCTTTTGCTTTATACTTTACCTTGGGCGGTTGAGAGAGAGAATGGTGTATGGAGCATTTATTTTCTCATCCCTTGTCTTGCTTTTATTCTCCGGAGGTTTTCAAAAAGATTTTCAAGAATAAAATCAAGTTCCTCTAGTGATACTCTCGAGTCGCTCAAGTGGTGTTTTTATCCCTTACCAAGGCATGTGTGTTGCCTCATCCTATATCTAATAAGCCTTTGTGGAGCTCAAGGTAGGATATGTAAAGAGGCATACTTGCATTCATATTTTGCAAAACCAAAAGAGTGGATCCACGGAGATAGCAAGCCATACAATCGTAGATCAAGATGTGCAAGTGTGTATATGTGGATGGTGGTGTATGTGACTACTCCTCTTTTTGTTCACCTCTCTTTATTTTGTATTTTGGGCATGGCTATCTTTTCTTCTTTCTTTTTCCATGCTCAAAATGAGAGCAGATTTTGTCTCTTTCTTTTCATCATGCTCATCTTTTATTTTCTTACTTTCTTTTGCATAGCCATGCCTACTTTTGATATTTCAAGAGAGGTGATATATGATGAGGAGCGTATTTATTTTGGTGGATGGCATGACATGGTTGCTAACTTCCGGAGTAGAAGTATAGCATATGAGGTGGAATGTGTACGTGATCTTGATCATGAGAGTATGGAGAGCATCTCACTAGGGTCGCACAATTTTGATAAAGCTCAACGAAATGGCAAGCAGCATATGTGTAAGGTTTTACATGAAGTACTACATATGGCTTTGGTAGGAAATTAACATCACTGAGGAACTTATAAATTTTTATGATTTTCGAAAACAAAAGCTCCGGAGTTTTCAAGCTTAACTTGGAACAAGATTGAGTAGCTCTTTTTACCATATCATCTCTCACAACAACTTAGGTTCAGCGCAAACGTATGCAACCCACAAGTTTCAGGTTCTAAGCGAGTTTTATTTAGCCAACAAACTCAAAACTAGGAGAGTACTAAGTTATGAACTAGGCACAAGAGAGAGATAAAGCAGAGCAACTATTCATCATCTCAACATAGAAAGACTAGGAACATTTTTACAGCGCATAAAGAGACTACACTACTTATTTTTGTTCTTTTTAGTTTTGTCATTTTTATTTTGTTTTTCATATGAGGAGCAAGAACAAGCAAAAACAAAGAGAGAAAAAATAAAAGGATACAAGTTGCGATACATGATACCTTAGTGGGGAGTATGGCGCCTCCCCCAAGCTTGTTCTTGCTCATGGGTTTGGTGGATTGAACCCCATGTGGCGAAAGTAAGCCGAAAGATCGGCTTGTCCCCGCTCCGTCATGTTGGTGAGGTTGGTGAGCTGGGTGTCGGTGCGCTCTTGCCACTGATGGGTTTGCAGGATGTGTTGGTTGAGCGTGTAGTCGATGTTTTCTGCCGTGGTCTCGAGCCTTCCCATTTGCTCGGAGAGGTTGTTCATCGCTTGCTCAAGGTGGAAACCTTGAGTCGCACCAGAGTCGGAGGAGTGTTCCTCCCATTGTTGTTGCGGAGTGAACATCCTTGGGTCATGCCCCGAGGTTTGCCACGTCGAGCCCCCGGCCATGTGCGGTGGCGGGGCTGAGTACGCACCGGGAAAATACCCGGTGTGACCATACCCCGGGCCGCCATGAGCCATGGGCTGCGGTGTGGGTGCCTCGGAACTTGATGGCTGCTCCGACCTGCGCGTCCTCCTGCGAGAAGAAATACTCCTGCGCGCACTCTCCATTTCTTGGAGCTCAATGGTTAGATTTTTGCAAGTATACAAGCGAAGATCCGGGTTAGGTAACCGAAACTCGTTTGTATACCCGACAAAATAAAATATGAGGGAATCATTTGGACCATGCTTAAGTGTATGACCACGAATAAGATAATCCTCGTTTATGAGTATGCGGGGTGTAGAAATATATTCAACATTAGCATCATGCAAGGCACCCACTCCCGCAGCAATACGTGTAATTAACGAGGTGCATTCAATTGGTCCCATCATCCCAAAATTTTCTAACCAATGATGAATCAAGTATTGGACAGGAGAAATCTTAATCTTTTCAACCATAGCATAAAGAATTTTCATATCATCTTCGCGCACAATTCTAATATCACTTCTAGGAAAAAGAGTGATGCCAATCCACATGTGCAAGAAACGCAAAGTAGGGTGATGGATGTGATTAGTTCTAGGCTGCACACATGTTGAAAAACCCGTAATCCTTTCCCAAAATGCAAGCTTTGAAAATTCAGGAAGGGCATTATCAACATCAACATTGCAGCGAGAATCAAAGCCGAGAAGTATGCTAAGATCTTTCCATTTCAAACGATATTCTTCCCGGAAAAACCGAAAAGTAATACCCTCATCTACCTCTCGTAGGGTGCATAAAAACTGAAGTGTAAGCAAGCGGGAACCCGGCTCATCTACACTAGCAAAATGTTTCCACCCTATGGTCTTAAAAACTCGAGCAAATTCAGCATCCATACCAGTCTTTTGCAGCAGCCCCGTGTCAAATGCTCGCGTAGGAGCAAAGATACGGTTTTGAAGAAGCGCGTAGGCGTTCGTCTCGTACTCGCCCACCAAGTCGAGGTCGGTGTCGACGAGGAGACGATGCTCGATGTTGCCCTCTTGCTCTTCTTCCTCGGCTTCATGTGGTGGACTTGGCGGTGGCTCGACTGCGGGGCGTGAGCGAGTGCTTCGGCGTGAAGAGCTTGGACTTGATTTTGAACTTAGGGACCTCTTCAACGCTCCGTACAGCTTCTTGGCACCGGTCATGGCTGCACACAAGGAGAGCAAGAACACAAGAACAATAGCTCCGAACGGGTTATGTTAGTAAAGTCCAATCGGCGAAACCGTCGGTTGTTCTTGTGAGCAAGAAGATCGCAACTCGGGAAAATTGAGCAAACCAAAAACAAAACACAAACTGAGAAAACACTAGGAGAGAAATTTTTCTGCAGAACTTTGAGGCAAACACAAAGTGAGAGCAATGGAGAGCCTTGTGAGCAAGAGAATGAAGTGAATGAGGAGTGAAAATGAGTGTGTGTGAGGGGGAGAGAGCCTCTGGCCGGCCACTCCAACTTATAGCACGAAATGTAGCCGTTTTTGAACGTTGGAGGGGGCAGGTGACCGTTGGGAAAAAACAGGGGGGCAGCAACGGCTACCCCAGGTCGGCCGACCTGTCCTGGTGGGGTCGGCCGACCCCCTGCTGGGCCCACTTGTCTCCCCTCTTGGCCCATAGCCTCCAACGGTCATATAGTTCATGACCTTGGCTGCTATGTCCAGTAAATCCTCAGAAATGTTGCTCAGAAAGATTCCCACATAAGAACATGCCTCAAAAATTCAAATGATTTTAAGAAAAATTGAAACTAGAAGAGAAAAATGTTGGAAAGTTTCCAACATGTGGAAAAACTTATTGTAGTGGTACAGAGGCAATCCAAAACTTTGCACAAAAGAGTGGAAAAGTTTTGAAAAAACCAAGTATTTTTGGAAAATTGATTTTTTTGTATGCATGGCGAGACGAAAGCGAATATGCTGGCGAAGAAAAATTCAAACGATTGAAATAAAAAAATTCTTGTGGTGAAATAAAATATGCAAGGTGATTTTGAAGTTTTTAAATGCAAGTGGTGGGTTTGAAAAGGAAAATCAAAAAGGAATCAAAAGAAATGATAATGCCGATTAACCTGTCGGCCAGGGCTTCGCCGTTTTAAGTCTGGCGAGCAAGGACTTCTCCATTAGTTTCATTCTTGAGGTGCCGGCCCTGTCCTTGGAGATGAGGATGGCTGCACCTTCTTTACTTGCCACACTTGTTTGATCTTGGGCTGTGTAGGTGGCTTCTCGGACTTCGGGACGGGTTTCGTGACCCATAATCCCGGCCTCGTGGTCGCAGGTTTCTTTGGTTGAAACTGCGATGGATTTTCAATCTTTGCCAAGCTCTTCCATAGAGCAATGAGGCTGTCCGTTTTCCTGGCTGTTACTTCCACTTCTTGAATGTTGGAGGTGTTTGGCCCATACTTGACCTTGATCATCGAGCATTGTTCTTTCCGAGGTTGAAACTCGAACTTTTCCTCCTTCCCATTGATGTAGAGGCGGATTTCTCCAACTCCAACATCAATTTGGGCCTTTGTGGTGCTAAGGAAGGGACGTCCCAAGATGAGGGGCGTTTCCTTGTCAATATCCATGTCAAGCACCACAAAGTTCACCGGGACGGTGTGGCCTCTTATGAATACCGGCACATCTTCCGCAATCCCCATTGGAAAGCGAAAGGATGAGTCGGCCAATTGTAACCGCATCGCTGTTGGTGTGAGGAACCTGTACTTTAATTGCTCGAAGATTGCCTTGGGCATAATGCTCACGCTGGCCCCAAGGTCGCACAGTGCGTAGTTGAAGTGGAATCTCTTGATTGCACAAGGGATTACTGGAAAGCCTGGATCAGCTTTTATTGTAGAAGGTTCTTCTCTTATTTGCCTGTTCTCCCCTGCATGGTTAGTCTTACGAGAGAACATTTCCCCTCTCGTAGTGATAACGTTAACTTTTTCAATGGGAGATTCTGGTTGCCCAGGAATCTGCCCGGAATTAGCAGAAGGAACGAGAGCAGCAAGCTGAGCTATTTGAGTTTCTATTATTTTATTAAAGCTCAGTTGATTTTTGAAAGCAGAGGAAAAACCTTCTAACTGTGAATTTATATTTTCTAGAACTTTATCATTGGCAGCAAACTTTCTACTGATTGATTCGTTAATTTTAGCTTGGCCAAAAACTAAGTCTTTCAAGGAAGGCTGATTATTGTTAAAGCCAGAAAAATTGTTACCTCCTTGATAGGATGGTCGGTTTTGATTATATCCTTGGCCTCCATTTGGACGGTACCTGTTGTTGTTGTTCAAGTAGAACGCATCTTCTTGGGTGTGGGGGCAATCCTTCCCCATATGGCCTGTGTCCCCGCATTCCTCACACGTCATGCGTGAGTCCAATGCACGAACACTGCCATTCGAGTTGTGTTCATCCAAGCGCTTCATGAGGAGGTCAAGTTTGGCGGATAACATGTCCACCTCTTTGACAGGGTGAATGCCTTTTGAGCGTGTTTGGAGTCGATCGTCACTCCACCCTTGATTTGAAACCATCTTCTCTATGAGCTCTTTTGCTTGAGCCACGGTCATGGAGAAGAAAGCTCCACCAGCAGCGGCATCCATATGTCCACGGGCTGTTGATGTCAACCCGTTGTAGAAGTGTTGAAGAACGAGCCATTCTTCCATCCCATGGTGTGGGCAGGCAGATATGTATTCTTGGAACCTCTCCCACGCCTCGGGTATGGATTCATTTGTTGCTTGCTGGAAGCTTGAGATTCTTCCACGAAGGGCATTGGTTTTGCCCATCGGGAAAAACTTAGCGAGGAACTCTGTACAACATTTGTTCCAAGTGTCAATGCTTGCACGGTTGTTGTAGAACCATTGTTTCGCCTTCCCAAGGAGGGAGAGGGGAAACAGGCGGAGTTTGATGGCATCTCCGGTTGTGGCTGATGTGTTGCATATCTCTAGGAACTGTTGAATGTGAGTGTTGGCGTCCTCGTGGGCCTTCCCACAAAAGGGTATGGCCTGCACCATACTGATAAGGCTGGACTTGATGTCGAGTCCTTCGTCACCCACGTTGACAGTGGGTCCAACGGGCACATTGGCGACGGAGGGCGCGGAGTATTCACGAAGGGTCCTGTTAGCCATGTTTGTTGAAGTTGATGGTGCGGAAGATGCGGGTTCGCTTGTCGTGAGTTCTTGAGGGGAGACGATGACGCGAGGTCGAGTCTTCCTCACAAGTGACTCGGGATTGTCAACGAAGTTTTGCGGCAAGTCGAATCCACGCATACACTATCATGTTTTCACATCAAAGAGAAAACAGATCAAGGTTAGCCTGCATGGGCAATGGTTAGATCATATCAAGAGTTATCATGAACAATCATCGTATTCTTATTAACCAATGTCTTCCCCGGCAACGGCGCCAGAAATGCTTGTTGGCGTCTCTTACGGTCACGCAGAAAATACGCGACCGCGGGAGACGCCGGGGGTTATGGTTTGAGTCACTTGCACTATTAACCAAATAATCCACGTCTAGTAACAAGTACTAGATATGTATTATAAGGTTTATCATGTTAATTGAATATCCGCAAGCGGACGGATAACCCGTTGTAGCATTTCACCCGAGAGTATTCCAAGGGTATCGTATTTATATTTTCCCAAGGGAAGACATGGTTGACAAGAGTACTTATGTTCATGGTGTTACAAATGATAGATGATATAACCACATTCCAAAGCAGGGGTAAGGTTCAATAGTTGAGGATAGTGTGACACACACAAAGGTATCCCACTCTCTCTAATAAAAGGCGAGAGACAATTCTAAGCAATGCTAAGTTAGACTAGTGAACTACTACTCCTAAAGTACAACATTCATAGAGCGTGCAAGGCCTCTACCTATCATCTAAGATCATGCAAGCGCAAGCAAGCGTCTTATGTCTAGGCAACTTCGGGAGGTCCGGCATACGCAGGGTCTGCCCCGCGACTCCGGCGCATTTACATACTCCTATGCCGTGCCCGAACGTGGAGGGTTCCTTTGGATGGACAGGGCTGTCACTTCCTGCCACCTACCTCTACAAACCGTGGGACACGCACATACTCAAGGATGGAGAGACAACCCCAGCACCATGCCGGCGTCACTAACCACAACTCTAGATCCCTCGAGGCACCCCCAACCCTTCGGATCGACGGGGTGATAAATCTAGAGCACGTTTGCAGGACAGAGAGCCCGATGCCAAAACATAAGAACAACTAGCCTAACTAGCATGAGTTAAACGAAAGGGTCAAAGCAAGCACTAAGTTATGCATAAGCGTTCGTCGCTCAAGAACGAGCGACGATCAATTAAGTACGTGCAAGAATAATCGATAATCAAGCATGAACGAACAAGGAACGCTCGATGTATGTTTACTAGCGATCATCGATGAACGATGAACGAACGATGAACAAACATGAACGAACGATGAACATTCATGCAAGATCATGATCAAACTACTAAGCACATAACAACTATATGAACGAATGTATTCCATTAGACGAAGAACAAGTCTTACAAAGAGAGGATACAAGAGCTATACCCAATTCTCCACAAGACCTTGGGAGCAATGAGGCAGCCCACTACTCAGCCTAGCACTACCTAAAAGAGTCTCTAGCTCTAGCGTGAGGCGAGGAGGGAATGATCCTTCTGTTGTGGTGTGTGTGTGTTGAAAGGAGGGGGGGTACCCCTCCTTATATAATCCTTGAAGGTCGGCAACTTTGAGGCGGTTCCCGAGGTCGGTGGCATTTAATGCAGGGGGAACCGACCTCCAGAGGTCGGTTACAAACCGCCACAAAAAGATGGGCCCAGGGGGCCACCCTGCCAGGTCGGCCGACCTGGCCAAGGGGGGTCGGCCGACCTGTGCCTGGCCCCTCCTGGGCTGGGCTTTGGCAGGTGGCTCCCCCTCTAGGTCTAATTCTTTGGTCCAGGTGCATTTGGCCTTAGTTGTGTTGGACTTTGACGAGATTTGGCCTTTTGTCTTGGAGTTGTATGCCCGCGGCGAACGTCGTGTTTGTAAAAGTGTTGTTTCGTCGCCTTGGGCCATGATTTCACCTGGATTTCTCTCTTATTCCACCTGCACACTAAAATCTAGAGGTACATGTGGAAATAGGTTATTCTTAAATAAAATGCGTGTAAGAAATGTCCAATCCTTCTTATTTATTGAGCTAATTGACGGTCGAAATTGGTCCGTAACGACCGTCAACAGACAACAACTTCATCATTGCAGTAAACGCAACATTGGTGATCCGATAGAATGACTTGATATGAAGTAACTTCACCACAAATGAAATTTTTTTATAACGAGATCCCTCTTGCAATAACACACTTCCAAACCTTGGTCCACCACCATCACCTGTAAGTTCAGCTTTAAACAGGTCACCAAAAATATCCAGAAGTCCATCATCATCATCGAAGTATTCATTGCCATCGGCATTCTCATGGTCTGCCCTTTCGTGAAATCCGTCATCCTCATGACTCTGTTCACTTTCGGGACCATCCGAAGGTTCCCCATGATGGATCCACCGATCATACGAGCTTTGCATCCCGTACATTAGTAAGTGATCTCTCACTCCAACAAGGTCTCGCTCTTTATGATTCAGGCACTGAGCACATGGGCAAAGTATGACTGAATCACCCCCTTTTGTGGCCCGAACAAATCCCATGAAATCATTGACCCCTAGAATTTGTTCCTCGCTAAATCGTCTAGATTTACGTATCCAACTTCTGTCCATCTATACAAAATTTGAATCTGATAAGCGAAAAGTTGACAGGTTATCGTAGCGCATAATTTATTGGAGTGTGGAGGACATCCGTACCTTCGGGGGATCCGCTGCTGTAGCCGGCGGTAATTCTCCACCGGCGTTAGGCCTCTGCCGAGATGCATTCATCGCGGCACCGGTGTCCTCCTGGATGGGGTTACCTTGCGGTGTGAACTCTGAAGTAATTTTGTCGCTGGCCAAGGCAATGCTGCCGCCAAAACGAGTTTTCATTCCGAAGGACCGAGCCGCGCGACATCCAAATCGAGTTTCCCGCTATGAATATTCGTGCCAAGTACCGAAATTCTAAAGCTTCTTTCACAGACAGGTGGGCCACGCAAAAGTATAAAGGAGGGCAGCAGGCCGAGGAATGCGCCTGCGATCGGATATGAATATGAGCCCGTTAAACAGAGCGAGCACGAGCCCATGGCGTGTTGGCTCACAAGCCACGTCGGTGCGCCTGACATGTGGGCCAGCCGAGCGCTAGGGCCCCACACACGGGGTCAAAAATTACATTTTTTTTGCGAGGGAGTGTCAAAAATTACTTGACCTGCGCCCCACGGTGTACAACATGCGGGCCCGCAGAGCGCTAGGGCACCACACGCGGGCGAACCAAATAGTGTCAAAAATTACTTGACCGTGGTCCAACGCCGTTTACATGTGGGCCCCCGAGAGCCACGTGGCATACACACAGGCGAACGAAATTAGCGACGAAAAAATACCTGACGGTGGGCCCCACATGGGCCAGCTTTGTCCTACGTGGTGCGCCACGTGGCACAACGCGCGGGCAAACGAAAAATCTGGGGACCCATGCACCCTGACACGTGGGCACCCTGTCGTTTTGTACTGTAGTGCGCTACTACATGGCATTACACGCGGTCAACGAAATTTGTGACGAAAACGGTTTGACCGTGGGTCCTACAAAGCCTGACACGGAGCCCCCTACTTGCTGACTGGGATGCCACCTATGCAGGAGACGTCCATGGGGTTGGGCTTATGACGAAAATTATGGGCCCCCTGTCGTTCTGTAGTGCGATACATGGCATTATACGCGATCAAACAAAATTTGTGACGAAAATGGTTTGACCGTGGGTCCTACGAAAGCTTGACACGGAGCCCCGCACTTGCTGAGTGGGATGCCACGTAGGCTAGAAACGGCAGTGGGGTTGGGTTTATGACGAAAATTGTGGGTCCCCGTTCGTCGCCGTATTCAAAACGGGATTTTAGTGACGAATCGGCCACCCAGAACAGTAAACCGGCAACACGGGACAATACTGTTCATCGATTTATACGGATTTTTGTCACAAATGAGGCTTGTTAGTGACGGATCGAGAAAAACATCATAAAGTTGGCCAAAAACGGGAAAAACCCCCAAAATAGTGACGGATCTACAGTAAAATTGTCACCAATCAGCAGATCTGTACTTGTGCGGGCTGACGCAGTGGCCCGCATGACATCAGCGGGTGTCTGCCGGCCTCTCCTCTAGCACCGCCGCGCAGCATCGCGCAGCCTGCACCTCCGCCGCCTTCTCCCGGCCGGAGCCACTGTGACGCCCGCCAGCTAGGGATGCAGCTCTCTCTGGGTCGACCCAACGACCCACGACCCAGAAAATTAAAAACGGTGTAATTACCCTACTAAGCTGACCCACTAAAAACACGGGTAAGGTTGGGCCGACCCACTGGGTCGCTGGGTAACCTAGTTGGAATCGATGTGCGGCGCCGCCGCCTCGGTTCACCTTCGTCTCCCCGCAGCCGAAGAAGGAAAACGACGCAAACCATGGCAGGTCGGGCTCTGCGCGCGGCTCGACTGGCAGGTGCTGCACTCGCTTGACCCAGTTTGGTTCGCTGCGCCGTCCCCGCCAACGCCGACGTCTATGGCGGCCGTCGCGGATGCGGGCGCCGCCGGCGCACCTCGACGGAGAACTAGTGGCAGGCAGGTGGGGCGAGCCACAGCAGCGTTCGTGTAGGGCACTGATGGTGGCGCGAGGGGAAAGCAAAACGGCTTGCGCGGAGCGAGCGGGGCGGCGTCTCATCACTGCCCTGTAGCCTCGCCGTCGCCCGATCAACCAGCGAGCCATGGGTCAACCTGTGGGTTATGCGGGTAATCGATTTTTGTGGGTCGAGCCGACCCATGACCCACGCTGATTTCACCCGGTCGCATGGATCATTCACTGGGTCGACCCAAAGCGACCCACTTGCATCCTGAGCGCGAGACCCCTGACCGGAGGCACGAGTTCCAGACGAGCCCCTGGGTTGGAGTCACGAGCTTCGGGCGAGCCCCGGGCTCGCCGGTGAAGCCGTCATGTGTCGTCGTCGTTGCGACGCTCAGCGGCGCCCGTCGGAACTGTAACACCCCAGCCCGTTTGTAGCCTGTTAGTAGTTATTTTGGTCCAACTGGCCCAAAAGTGAAGTGAAGTTGCAGGATTAGTCCCACATTGGTTGTTCCGGTGGGTGAGGGTCAGCATATAACCCTTTTGGTTCCAAGCATAGCACCTCCGGGTTAACCCTTTTACACGAAGCGAGGACGAAAGCGTAAGAGGCGTGCTATGTGTATGCGCGTGCTCGCCTCACGTGGGGGCTGGGCGGTAAGCTGTTTTGGACGCAGGGTGTTACATTTGGTATCAGAGCCGACTCTCGCTGCATGTGCGCATGTGTGTCGTTGCCCGTGGAGGAGGCATGCATGGCCGTTGCACCGAGGGAAGATCTTAGGTATCCACTTGCCGTATATGCGGTGTGCTGCCGGGGCGTCAGCCCTTAAGGGGGGGGGGGGTGACTGTAACACCCCAGCCCGTTTGTAGCCTGTTAGTAGTTATTTCGGCCCAAGTGGCCTAGAAGTGAAGTGAAGTTGTGGGATTAGTCTCACATTGGTTGTTTATGTGGGTGAGGGTCAGCATATAACCTTTTTGGTTCCAAGCATAGCACCTCCGGATTAACCCTTTTTACACGAAGCGAGGACGAAAGCGTAAGAGGGGTGCTATGTGTATGCGCGTGCTCGCCTCATGTGGGGGCTGCGAGGTAAGCGGTTTTGGACGCAGGGTGTTACAGGAACCGCCGTCACGGCGTCGAGGCCCCGACCTAAGGTATTCCTAAGGCATCGAATCCACGGGGAACGAACAGTGTAAAAGATACTCTAATCCTAGCAAATTATCCGAAAAAGGGGGCACAAGTATACTAGTGATTGCAGCAATAAATAAAAAGGTCTTCTGGCCAGGCAATCTAATGCTAAGGAATTATATAGCTGGATAAATCGGTAAGGTCCTTACTCTATCATTCGTTTCAGGGCACACGCATTTCCTAGCAACAAACCCGAGAATTAGGTTCAACTACTAAAGACACTACGTGCTATTGAAAACCCTACCATTATCAATAACCCGGACGTGGCGGATTGCAAAGGCCGGTTATATCTATCACATATAGCGGCTACCGTCCTCCGTGGGGTCACGGCAGATCAGGGATAACTCTAGGTCTAAACACCACGTTTACACCTATCATTACAACTAGCGAGAGATCTCTATAAACTAGTCACCATAGTAAGCATATCAATAATTAAATGCTTACCATATACCTGAAACCCACAAATAAATAGAACATAATACCTTACTTCATTATCCGACCAATAATATCCTTACATGTTGCCCGGCCTGGAAGACTTGGTAGACTACTCCCAGGCAGGAAGCATACCCGAGGCGAAGTAGAAGCAGAGCCCCGACATCTCTGAGGACTCCGACCCTCCTTCCCTCTCACTCACTCACTCACTACTACAGCAGCGCTTCGCTACTAAAAGAAACTAAATGAAGTATGTATCAAGGTGCGAGTTGTTCTGGAGCGAGTGAGGGGTATTTTATAGGGTCCTTAGGACAGGGGGTGTCTTATAGCGGAGGATGGAGTGGCGGGCGCGCCAAGCTAGGCCGGCCGACCGGCCGTCCATTGTGGCGGTCCGCCACCGCCTTTGTCCTGGACGTCCCAAATTGCTTTCTGATGGCGGTTGGAGTTAGCGTGGCCTTCAAGTTTAGGCCCAACAGCCCATGTTCTGGTAAGTCGATTGATTCCTGCTGGACTGGGCCTTGGTTTGGACGTGGGGGAGCAGTGGAGGCCTTGCTGGGAGAAGCTTTGCTGCAGGTGGAGCCTGAGTAGGCCGGTCGGTGTACTTTTCCTCCATTTCTTTATGATTTTTGTCGTATTTCCTTCCTGCATCAAATATCTCACCAAAACTCGTGGAAAGCCATAACTCTCGGGTGAGTCGTCGCCGCGCTACAACTCTCGACCGCAAGTCGGTCGGGCGTGTTGTCCGCGCGGCACGTCTTCATCGTCTGGGTGCTACAAATTCGACCACGCATTGGCGGCGGGCCACCAGGTGTGCCGTTCTTCTTCTTCGCAGCTAAGATGCTTGGCGTCGCCGCCCAGCACCGCACCGCTGGGCGTAGAACTCTGGCCTTGCCATTGCTGGGCTAGGCCGCCGCTGGGCCTTGCAGCGTTGTTGCGTCGGTATGGAGCCGCAGCTTGCAGGGACGCTGCCATGACGTGGCCGCCGGTGGTGTCACTACCAGGACGCTGCCGTCTGGGTGCCACCCATTGTCGTCGCGTAGCCCCTTGCGTCTCTGTCGAGGATACTCGACGCGGAGGCCGCTGCAAGTCGAAGAACGGGGAGCAGAGCTCTGCAGGCTCCGGAGTAGCCCCCAGCCGCAGGGCGACCGCCCCGAGCTATGTGCTCACAGGCGCTGATGCTGTGCTGAAGCACTGCTTCCCTTGGAGCTGCCAGCACCCATGCTGCATCGAGTACGCTCCCATGCAAATAGCAGAGCTAGAAAACAAACCCAAGCATGTGGACGACCCTTCGCATGCATGTCCATGCGTAGCGGGATAAATGTCTACTTGCTGCGACTCCGACCACGAATTGCCGGCGAGGCGCAACGGCATCGTAGCCCCATTCGCAAGCCCCCGGGTGGGCCTCTCTGCTCCTTGGCAGCTAAGGTGCTCGGCGTCGCCACCCAGCACCACCCTGCTTGCACTAGAACAGATATGCTGATTAGTGACGTTCTAAACGCGTCATCGACTGCTTGTAATGACGAATTTTTCGTCATAAATCATGATTTATGACCTTTTAGGGACCGTCGGCAGTCGAGCGTGGTCAGTCGTGATTTACGACGTTTTCACTGTTCGGGCAGCCAGCCCAGGCAGCAAGGGTATGATACGGTACTTTGTATTCGTATACAGCCACGATGGCAGCGACGATGGCACGATGACATGGCGCCCAACGTGGCAGCGTTGCCATATATGCATGATGACGTGTCCATACACGTGTCAACTTTTTGTTGTTCCACATGTCGTTTTTTTTACTGGTTCACGTGTCATGTTTTCAAGAGTCCACGTGTCACTACTCTATTGGTTCACGTGTCGTTTTTTAATTGGTTCACGTGTCTTAATTCTAAGAGTACACGTGTCACGCTTTTATTGGTCCACATGTCACTTCGCGGTTGGTCCACGTGCCTTTTCCTGATTGTTCCACATGTCAATTGCCCAGATCGTCACCCAGCACATAAATGGCCTTATGCGGGCCCATTTGAGGTCCAACTATTTCGTCACAAATTATATCAGGTTGGATCGTCAAAAGCTGATGCCAAATTTATCTTGTTAAATACATAGAAGAGTCATGTATACATGACAAACCAAAATGATGTCGGAGTTCACATTCCATACAGTGCCAGATTACAAAATGGTGACCCATGAACGGAGAGTTCAGTAATCACACCAAAACTAATCAGACTAGAAAATCATTCAAATGTCAGAGATGAAGGATGCACCTGACCACCCTCAAAATTAGACATGAGGCAAGCGATCATGCTTGCCTTTCGTGCTGATTCCTTCCTCAAGTGCTCTAACTGCGCTTCCACAGGGCGGTTTGAGTCTCTCTCTTCTTGCACTTGCTTCCGCAAGGCATCGATCTGTTGTTCAACTATTTGTTCAACTTGTCGACTTTCAGCTTTCTCACGCTCAAGTTCGGCGATCAGTGCTTCTAACCGGGAACAAACGGGAACTCTGAGTTTTTTCTTTGATTGTAGGCCCACAACTTCAAGAAAGGTACTTGCACGAACAACTTCACGAACAGCACGACCAGGAGACATCGGTTCCTCTCCCTCTCGTACAGGTTCTTCCATCATCGCTTCCATATCATCCTAACAAAACAAGGGTGACAGGTCAAAGTTCTATCTTGTTCACAGATTTTTACAGTGCGGGACAGGCATAAGAGGACATGAAAAGGAAACAGGCACTTACAAGAGCTTTCTAAACTGTCCCACTAACAGAACCAGTTTTCCGTGATGAATGAAACTCCCTGAACAGGTCCACCGCAGTGGGCTCTGCATCCTTGAATTTAACTCTCTAAAATCATATGTAAAGAAATGTTTAAAAGGATTTGATCAGAACAAATCAAAGGAGTCGATTGACTAGTTCCTTACCACGGCATGGGCCTGTGCAACATAGCACCGGGAGCCTGTGCGCTGATACATCCGGACTTTCTCATGGTTCCGCTGGTTTGCAAGACACGTTTCCTGCAAAAAGCACATTTCTGTGAGTGATGAAAAATACAGTGTTTCTAACGTCCAGCATCACTTAAGCGTTTCTGTGTAATGAACAAATTTAATTAAGAGTAAAACAAGTAGTAGTATTTCAAAACACTTAAGTCTATAACAAACAAAAAAAGGCACGACAGAGGGAAGCAGTAGAGCAGAACAAAGTACGGGTACAACATAGTAATTGTATGCCTACTCTAAAATCTGATGGCATCTTGAATTAACTGTTTAACATTAGGTTGACTGACAAGGAACGAGGCGCTTTCAAGTTCTGCCATACCATGTGCTGTGGGCTTTACCACAACTTCAGGAGTTCTGCCCGTTGGTTGTCATCCATCGATGACACAGGTGATTTGGTAATCCGTTGACTCTCCGATACATTATCGAAGTACTTCTTCTTCAACTTATATCTCATTTGACGCTGGCCGGATTTCAGCATGTCAGCACAAACTGAAATCACTGGTTTGCTGGTGGTGTCCATGAAAAATTGCACCTAGTACAGAGGAAATCAAAGTTATTCTCAAAATGGAATGAAAAGATCGAGCACCCGTGAGCTTATCAGGTTTGGTACAGCAAATCAAATAGAATTTCCCTCCAGTGTTGACCATGAGTTGATATACTTACGGAAACTTTTTTGATGTAGTTAGAAAGATGATCCTGCTCATGCTGCAACTTGTTCCAGCGAGGAAGGACTGGTATGTGCCTCCGCAGTACGATGCTGGCCTCAGTTGCAAGCTTTGCAGCTTGCCTTGGTACTTCAGGCCATTTCTTGCCTTCGAAAATGTGGATTGGCAACTTCATGTGCATTCCTTTGTTGATCCTTTCCGGATCTTTCCCGGCTCTTCCAGGGCCCTTTGGAGTAGTTCTGATTTCTTCCTCTAACAAATTGCACGTGTTAGTCATTAAGTGGCTATCAGCAATAGAGCAAATAATATCTAGCAACAACAAAGGAGATCCTTGTCGTCATCATGCACTTGGCTCCTGTCCTCTTATGTTTCTTCGACAGGGTTTGCAGTGGACAATTCCCTTGCCCGCTGCCTAGTTATTCTTGTGACTTCTTGAGGAGGTAGTAACACTCTCTTGGAACCTCTTCCGCCTGTAACAGGACTGGTTGCATCCTGCATTGACCTCTTCTGCCCTCTCCCCTTAGGAACTTGTAAGGCCGCGACACGAAAAATGGAAGAAAAATTAGCTATGCAATGACTACGGTACTAACAAGTAATTAACACTGTAACAATGACCGCAGAAACTTGCGAAAAAATTAAAACCTTATTACCACTGTCTCCGTTTAGGGTCCCCGGCAGACCAAGGCTTCTGAATATTTATTGATTTGCAGCAATTATTTTCAGTCGTTGAAGCTCATATTCCTTGGTCTCTTCCTCTTCATGGTGAATCACATCCGCTACACATTCGTAAAACATATTGTGAGAGATTGATGTTTCAAATACAAGTCGAGATGCATATCAGTTGTATATGCCCAAAACGACAAACAAAAACAAATCAACATCCCCTACAAAGATGGAAGCAATATACCTGCCATCGCCGGATTCCGTCCTGGTGCCATCGAAGTCTTGGAGACGGACAGAGCGTGGTTGCATACTGTTGACGGTCCTTACGACCCATTTTTACCGTCAACTTTATGCACCTTTTGGAACCTAACACCATCACCAAGGGTAGACATAGGGCTTATTTCTAACAAATTCCACTAGTCTTGGTGAAATTATGAGTGCAGGTGCAATTCATATAAAAACAGGGGAAAACATGCACTAAACATGGACTTTGCAATCGACGGATTTTCCCGGACTAAAGAATTTAGTCCAAAAGCCCAAAACCACAGAACCAGGCTTCAAGACCAAACAATGCAAGTGGATTGGGCACATACATAGCCAGAGGAAGGAGCCAGAGGAGGATCAGGCCCAGTGGGGCCCAGGCCAGGTCGGCCGACCCCCTCTGGCCAGGTCGGCCGACCTGCCAGGGAGGCCCCCCTGGCCCACTCTTCTCTGGCGGTTCATAACCGACCTCTGGAGGTCGGTTCCCCCTGCATTAAATGCCACCGACCTCAGGAACCGCCTCAAAGTTGCCGACCTTCCAAGGCTATAAATAAAGGGGCACCCCTCCCTCTCTGAAGACACAACACAAGACAACACACATTGACACCAAGAGGAATCCAATCTCTAGCATTAGACTAGTCTCTAGGCTGTAGAGGATTAGAGGGGAGAGTTTGGTAGAGGAGAGGGCTGTCCTCCCTTTGTTAGGACTTAGCCCAATCTTGTATCTTGAGGATACTTGCTAATAATATATTGTTCGACGTTCGTTCGTTGTTCGTTCGTCATTCATCTCATATTAAGTAAGTATCAAGGTCCACCCCAATAGAATTATCTTCTTTATTCCTCATGCCTTATGATTGTACTAGTATGATGATCATGTGCTTTCTATGTGGTTATTATCTAGTCATGATTGGTTGCTTCATGCTTGACATGCCTTTATTCATTCGTTTATGTCCTTACACTCGATTCATGCATGAAGTGGTGAGACATGCTCGGGCCCATGACTTGTTAATCCGTAGGGTTAGAGTTATGTGCGATATAGATCGTAGCTTGTTAATCCGCAGGGTTAGAGTTACGCATGTCTCACCCATTGACTTGATGATCCGTAGGGTCAGAGTCATGCATGTTCTAGCACTTGATCTGTTGATCCGTCGGGTCAGGATTAGGTGTACTCTTATTCCCGACTTGATGATCCGAAGGGTCAAAGTCCCGTGGGAATCGAGAGTACTGTTTAGCAATGTGAGCATGGTGCTTAGGTTGATAAACAGCTTTGGGTGTTTGGTTGTCTGCTTGAACAAGAGAAGGTCTGGCAGCAAGGACTTAATTGCCTTGCTGTCACATGACCCTAGGACTGGCATAGGGACTTAATAGCCCTAGTGTCACGTGTCCTGGTAGAGGGTTGCCGGTAGGTGGTGACAGCCCTGCTGTGCTTAATCCTCTTTGTTCTACGGTAGATAGCCTTGATTGCCTGGTAGAAGGAATACCGGTAGGTGGTGACAGCCCTGCTGGTTACCCCCCTTGTTCCAGGTTGACATAGAGCTTAGACTTGTATGTGTTGCATGAGCAGGAATATAAGAAGTACATAAGGATCCATCTCGGCTCTCTTCTTAACCCCGCTTAGCCTAGGCTTAGTTCTAGTGTTAGATTGGATTGCTCTGGTTGTGTTGTCACACTACCCCTACCATACTTTTATCCTTACCCCTGTTTAGACCTTAGTACATTATTAGTTATGTGATTATGAACTTTGCTATCTCGTAAACCACCGCCTTCCCTGTGGAAAATACGATACCCTTGAATACTCACGGGTGAAGTGCTACAACGGTATTCTCCGTGCGCTTGCTGATTTATCTGTGACCGTAAGAAATACCAACAAGCATTTCTGGCGCCGTTGCCGGGGAAGGCACTAGTTGAAGAGTCACTAGCATTGTTTATAATTATATTTCTTTTAATTACCACTGTCTAGATAGGTCTACCTTTGTTTTGTTTTCTCTTTATGTGAAAACAGGGTAGTGTACCTCTGGCGTTGACCTATCGAGGCAATACACAGAAAATCAAGAAGTAATCTTGAGACGAACAGAACCGCGAGTCACCCATCCTCAAGAATACTCTCGATAGTCAAGCCACCTACATCCACACCATCAAGCTCAACGCCAATGGCTGAAAAGTTGTTCCAAGAATACTCCGCTGCCGTTGTTGACCGTATGGCACTTGGGCCACACGTCAGCACTGGAGACGGAAACTTCAGACTTAGAGCCAGCCAAATCTACATGGTGCAGGCCAATCCATTCCATGGTACGGCCAACAAGGACGCAAACATTCATCTTCATAAATTCCTGAAAGCATGCAAAACCTTGTCCGTCAAGGGAGTCAACCAAGATGACATCCGACTCCGTCTATTTCCCTATTCTCTTATGGGGGAAGTAAGACAATGGTTCTATGCCAACCCAAGTGTTGCGACCACTTGGGATGATTGCTCTGAAGCGTTCCTCGAGAAATACTCTCTAAGAGGCAAAGCCTATGCCCTTCATGTACAGACTCCAAACTTTTGGAGAGCACAAGAAGAATCCATTCCTAAAGCATGGGAGAAACTTCAAGATTATTTGACAACATGCCCTGATCGTGGAATGGATGATTGGACAATATTGATCAATTTCTACCATGGGTTGACACAACCAGCTCGTGACTATCTTGATTCTCGTGCCGAGGGGAGCATCTTCTCACTTACCGCTGCGGAAGCAACAAAATTAGTTGAGAAGGTAGCTATCGGTGAAGGGTGGAGACCACACCCTCAACAGGAAGAGACGCCTTCCAACATCACCCTAAAAGGGAAGCACAAGGGGAGAAGGCTTCGCACAAGTGCTATGAAAAGACAGCTACAACCCCAACACGAGAAGTTGTTTGCATCCTCATCTCCGGGATCAAGCACCAAGTCGCCAAGCTAAACGCAATGGAGATAAGTCTTGCTCATTGGACTTAAAACGATGATGCCCTTGCCAAAGGTAAATTGGTAGTTATCTCATATTTGATTTCCATTTCCACATGCATATTTGAATTTCCTCAATTGCATTCATGCATTCCACTTACATATTTGATTCTTACCCATCATTTTGCATATTTGAATTCTCCCTCGACATGCATTTCCATTGTTTGCATGTTTGAATCTTTCCGACTTCTGTTTTTTTTTCAAACCACAATGCATATATATATTGGAAAATGAGTTTGAGGCAATCTTTTTATGGAAAATGTTTTGAGTAAAATTTTGGAGGAATTTTGGGCACAACTCCCTCTGGCTTTCCAACACATAGCCATCATGGGGTTGTCGACCAAAATTGGACTTCATTTCATTATATTTGTTTCCAGAGTGCTTGGTGCCTTCACTTTCATTCCACTCAAGCACTCTTTTCCAAAATTTTCACTCATGCATTTCCCGAGAATTTTTATTGTTTGCCCCAAGTTCAAGAAAAAGATTTTTTTCTTTCTCCTTTTGGTTTTTTCCATTTGAATAATTGGAGTTTCTCCAAAATAAATTCCCTCCTTGTTGGAATCATTCTCCAACTCTTATTTTGTTCTTTTTTCTCCTTGAAAAAAAAATATCTGAGAGAATAAGTTCTGTAAAATTTAACTTGAGCCAACCTTTTGGAAAATGCTTTGAGCAAAAGTTTTGATGGAATTTTGGCACAGCCCCCTTGACTTTAAAGCATATAGCCATTGTGGGGCTGTTGACCAAGTTGAACTTCATTTCTTTTTATTTGGATGCAAGGGTGTTTGGATTCTTCAAATTCATACCTTTCGTACTCAAGCACCCTTAAAACAAAATTCTTGCTCTCGCATTTCCCCAATTTTCCATGATGTTTTGTCTCAAGTTTAAGAAAAAGATTTTCTCTTTTCTTTGGTTCTCTTATTTGCATAATTGGAGTCTTTCAAAAATAAACTTCTTCGATCTTCAGTCGTCTCCAACTCTTCTTTTTCTTTTTTTTTCGAAAATCATTCTCAAAGAGAGATAATTTTGAGACAAACCCTTTTGGCTTTTCGTCTCGAAGTTAAGAAAAAGATTTCCTTTCTTTTCTATTTGTTCAATAAATTGAGTTGCGATAAAAAAGACATCCTTGCAAAGGCAACCGACGGAAAATCCATTTGGTTTTCACTAACGTAACCCGTGCTCGAGTTCGCTTTTGTGTTCTTGCTCTTATGTGCAGCCAGGATAAAGGCCAAAAATCAGCTCATCAACACGTTGAAGAAGGCGACAAGTTCAAACACAAGTCACCCCCGACGTGACACATACTCGTCCCCCTCCATTGAGCTCATGCCTAATGTGAGAAGATTGGCATGAAGAGCCTCACGAAGATCCCATGGAGGAGGACCATGATGAAAACAACACGTCAAGACTCCTCTTCGACACCAACCTTGTCTTGGTGTGCGAAAAGAAGGTACAAGCCTACAACTTCAATTCGAAATCTCTGCACAACGAAGGTATGACCACATTCTTTGCTAATAATTGGAAGCCCAAGGGTGATATGGTTTTTGTTCGTGTGGATGAGTATGGCTCCCACCTACTTACCACATGATTTCCCATGCATCCTTGTAGTAGTAGGCAATGGTACTACCCTTCGGTTCTTCCATAGGGAGTATCACCCTTCATGCACACATCCTTG
Organism: Eragrostis curvula; assembly: GCA_007726485.1. NCBI lineage: Eukaryota > Viridiplantae > Streptophyta > Magnoliopsida > Poales > Poaceae > Eragrostis > Eragrostis curvula. Next base: position 146,258 of record RWGY01000719.1, on the reverse strand, counting down.
CTTTCTACTAGGCTTTCATAAGCATTGCTTGTCAGACTTTGAGCCTACAACTCCTGATCTTCACAAGCATGCTCTTTGGCAATGAATCATATCTCTTCTTGTGCTTGATGCATGGTTGGCTTGCCATGACTTGTGCTCCTCAAAGCAATCATAGACATATCTGTATGAGGAATGAGCTTAGAATCCTCTTGCCATGGTTAACAATATCAAAATCCCTCCTATGCAATGCATGAATGGTTAGAACTTTCCAAGCAATTTGGACTTCTTGAGTGCACCTCGTTGTTTTCTCATATCATTCATGGAGTTGGGGCTTACATTGTTTCGAGTTTTCATATCACTAAGCCCCAAGTTGCTTTTAATCAACGAGGATTATCTTGCCCATGGTCACACTCAATCTTGGTTGCCCATGGTCACACTCAATCTTGGTCCACATGACTTGCTTGTGCCTTTCTTCCTCAGCTGTACAAATGAGGTCCGGTCATCTAACCCGGGACCTTGTTTGTATGTGCTCCGAGAGCTAACCATGCCTCTCCAAGTTGGATGAAGATTGCTTGCAGGAGTAGTGTTTCTGGCAGGATTCTCAAGAGCTGAATAAGAATTGCAGCCATGCGAGTGCCACCACCGTTGTGACACTTAGTGGCAGCAAAATATGGAAGACAAGATCGCCACTTCACAACCACGCTGCTCAAAAACCCAAAATGACTGTATGGCCTACTACCACAACCACATGGGGCGCAATCCCAAATCATGGGCCGAGAGCAAAGAACAAGTGTGGGGGGAGGTCCCCCCCCCCCCCCCCCCCACAAAGGTAACTTGTATCGCAACTTGTATCCTTTTTCTTCCACCTTGAAAATGTCAAAATAAAATAAAAATTATAAAACTAAAATCAATCAATAAATAAATAAGTAAGCTAGGTGCTTCTTCTCTCTTTTCTTTCATAAGGCACCTAGAGTTTAATTCAATAAATCTAGGCTCCCCGGTCTTTAACCCCGATGGAGTCCTCTTTGTCTTCGCTTTGTTTTTGTTTGTTTTGAATAAATAAAGCAGGTACAAGAACAAGTGTGGGGGGAGATCTCTTGAGTTCTTCATCACGCACACATTCGAGATCTCCCCCACCAACATGATGCACAACCTCGCACTGATCGACATGTAAAACAGTGGAGCCCTCGGGACAAGAAAACAAAGTTAGGTCGAACCTTTGGGTCAATCAAATATCTCATGGCCCTCTTGATCTCCACTTCATCCAAGGCGACGGTTTGCGCATCCTCTCTACTCCATCTCCCCAATTCATGAGTTAAAATAATCTTTTGAATCAATCACTAAAATTTAACTCAAGAATAAAATGAACTTTGTTGTTCCCTCAACATACATGCTTCTAGTTGGTTGGCCTGCATACTCTTTATTCCTCGCATCATACACCTGTTGCTTGTGAACACCAATCTCATAGGAACCCTTGTTTATCTAAGTTGTTGGTGAATGTGATATGGTTGGATGAGATGAATCATGCTTCTTCTGCATAGAGTGCTTGGGAATTTATCTTGCAAAAATTTAAAATCTATAGCTCTATGCTCCTCGATGATCTTATATTCCTACCAAAGCCATATGTTGACTACATTGGAAAACCTACACACATATGCTGCTTGTCATTACATTGAGCTTTATCAAAATTGTGTGACCCTAGTGAGAAACTTGTCATACTCTCTTGATCAAGATCACGTACAGTCCACCTCACATGCTGAACTTCTACACTGGAAGTTAAGCAATACCACCATCCATCCACCAAAATAAGTACTCCACAAAAGCATTGTTACCTTTCTCTCTCTCTAATTATCATTGGAGACATGGCTATGCAAAAGAAAGAATAATCCCTGCTCATACAAAAGTAGAGCATGATGAAAAAAAGAGAAGGGATAATGTTGAAAAAAAAAAGAGAAAGAAAGAATCATAGACATGTCCTCCTCAAACATTCAAAAAGAGAAAGAGAGAAGGAACGCAAAAAAGGAGTACAATTTCCACCACACCACCCTCATACACACTTGCACATCTTGATCAAGGTTGTATGACTTGCATTCTCCATGGATCCACCCTTTTGGTTCGGCAAAATATGTGATACAAGTATGCCTCTCTTTCATTCCCTACCAAGCTCCACATAAAGCCTTTTGTAGAAGTAGGATGAAAAGAGGCAAATCCAATGCCTTGGTAAGGAACCATACACATTGAGCGATTGGAGAGTGATCATTTGAGGAGTATGAGCTATGTTTTTACTTTGAAAATCTATCAAAAACCCAAGTTACTCAGCAGAGGGAGTTATGATGACTTGAATCAAGACCGTTCCATTCCTCAACCGCCCAAGATGACATGGTAGACACATCAAAAGTTCACGGGTACAGGTATGGCTTGGAATAACTTGTATGCTAGCATCATACCAATGGAAGTCATGTTCCACCTTAGTCCTTCAAACTTTACTCAAGGACGAGCAAAGGCTAAGTGTGGGGGATCTTGTTGACGGTCCTTACGACCCATTTTTACCGTCAACTTTATGCACCTTTTGGAACCTAACACCATCACCAAGGGTAGACATAGGGCTTATTTCTAACAAATTCCACTAGTCTTGGTGAAATTATGAGTGCAGGTGCAATTCATATAAAAACAGGGGAAAACATGCACTAAACATGGACTTTGCAATCGACGGATTTTCCCGGACTAAAGAATTTAGTCCAAAAGCCCAAAACCACAGAACCAGGCTTCAAGACCAAACAATGCAAGTGGATTGGGCACATACATAGCCAGAGGAAGGAGCCAGAGGAGGATCAGGCCCAGTGGGGCCCAGGCCAGGTCGGCCGACCCCCTCTGGCCAGGTCGGCCGACCTGCCAGGGAGGCCCCCCTGGCCCACTCTTCTCTGGCGGTTCATAACCGACCTCTGGAGGTCGGTTCCCCCTGCATTAAATGCCACCGACCTCAGGAACCGCCTCAAAGTTGCCGACCTTCCAAGGCTATAAATAAAGGGGCACCCCTCCCTCTCCGAAGACACAACACAAGACAACACACATTGACACCAAGAGGAATCCAATCTCTAGCATTAGACTAGTCTCTAGGCTGTAGAGGATTAGAGGGGAGAGTTTGGTAGAGGAGAGGGCTGTCCTCCCTTTGTTAGGACTTAGCCCAATCTTGTATCTTGAGGATACTTGCTAATAATATATTGTTCGACGTTCGTTCGTTGTTCGTTCATCGTTCGTTCGTCATTCATCTCATATTAAGTATCAAGGTCCACCCTAATAGAATTATCTTCTTTATTCCTCATGCCTTATGATTGTACTAGTATGATGATCATGTGCTTTCTATGTGGTTATTATCTAGTCATGATTGGTTGCTTCATGCTTGACATGCCTTTATTCATTCGTTTATGTCCTTACACTCGATTCATGCATGAAGTGGTGAGACATGCTCGGGCCCATGACTTGTTAATCCGTAGGGTTAGAGTTATGTGCGATATAGATCGTAGCTTGTTAATCCGCAGGGTTAGAGTTACGCATGTCTCACCCATTGACTTGATGATCCGTAGGGTCAGAGTCATGCATGTTCTAGCACTTGATCTGTTGATCCGTCGGGTCAGGATTAGGTGTACTCTTATTCCTGACTTGATGATCCGAAGGGTCAAAGTCCCGTGGGAATCGAGAGTACTGTTTAGCAATGTGAGCATGGTGCTTAGGTTGATAAACAGCTTTGGGTGTTTGGTTGTCTGCTTGAACAAGAGAAGGTCTGGCAGCAAGGACTTAATTGCCTTGCTGTCACGTGACCCTAGGACTGGCATAGGGACTTAATAGCCCTAGTGTCACGTGTCCTGGTAGAGGGTTGCCGGTAGGTGGTGACAGCCCTGCTGTGCTTAATCCTCTTTGTTCTACGGTAGATAGCCTTGATTGCCTGGTAGAAGGAATACCGGTAGGTGGTGACAGCCCTGCTGGTTACCCCCCTTGTTCCAGGTTGACATAGAGCTTAGACTTGTATGTGTTGCATGAGCAGGAATATAAGAAGTACATAAGGATCCATCTCGGCTCTCTTCTTAACCCCGCTTAGCCTAGGCTTAGTTCTAGTGTTAGATTGGATTGCTCTGGTTGTGTTGTCACACTACCCCTACCATACTTTTATCCATACCCCTGTTTAGACCTTGGTACATTATTAGTTATGTGATTATGAACTTTGCTATCTCGTAAACCACCGCCTTCCCTGTGAAAAATACGATACCCTTGAATACTCACGGGTGAAGTGCTACAACGGTATTCTCCGTGCGCTTGCGGATTTATCTGTGACCGTAAGAAATACCAACACATACAACAAAGAGTGGGGGGCACAGGACATGGAAGTGGAGCTAGGGAACGGCGGCGAGGTAAGCTGGAGCAGGGAGCGGCGAGACGAGATCTGGTTGTTTTTTTTTTTTTTTTGAACGGAGACGAGATCTGGTTTGGTTTGGCAGCGAGGGCAAGGTTCAGCGCACTTTCATGGCTTCCTTGGCATAGTTTACCAAAAGACCCTTGGCCGCGGATCGGGAAAAGAATGTGGATGAGTGTGGAGAGGAAGGGACAATATGGACTTTTCGCATCACGGGTGAAATTTTGAAAGTGCTGCTCACGTTTCGGCGGGCTGGTGAAAATTTGGCAGCGGCTACATTGTGAATTTGTGACGTTTTCGAGCGACGGGGTCGTGTACAAACAGAAGACGATCCCGTGATCAAAACCAGACCCATACAGCGGGAACGTCTCTGGAACTGACATAGAATACATTGGATATATATGCACCCAGCCTAACCATCAACATGCACAGTGCTAAATACTACAAGAAAAAACATCGTTAAAACAAAATCAACCCAAATCGTGTCCAAATCGACCCCAACAGACCCTAACCTGGTAAAAATGAACTCGACTCTCAACTACACATAACTCGACTCGGGGGGTGTTATCCGAGAAGCGTCCTTACAGTAACATAAAAGATTGGACGAGTTATCGGAGAATGGTTCCTGGATTCACCATCTCTGCAGACGGACTCATCCGTAGGCCGGAGCGCGGTCACCGGCACACGCCTCTTCGGAGTTGTTGACGAGGGGGCTGAACAATTCTGCAAATGGAAGCCAAATGAGAGGGCATTGAGAGCATTTTGTGGAATCCGGATTCCGGATACCACAAAGACGAAGTGTCACTCTAGGAAACTGTGAAATGAAAAAGTATCTCATCCAAACACATTTTCACCAGTCACAATACATTAATTTAATGTTTTAGCTCGTCTAAGAAACCGTGACAGAAGGACGAACTTGACCGGATAGTCGAGACTGCTACATACTGTAGTAGGAACCCTGGACGACCACGCCTGTCAAGCGAGGCACAACGCAGTGTCTTTACGGTTCCAGCGCGTCGCCCAGACATTTGCCCTCGGAACATCGGACAGAGGTAAAGACTCACTATCTGAAACACGCAATACCCGGGAACATCCCTGAAATTGACTGTGATGACGCAGTACCCGCAACACCCGGACATTTCCCCTGTATGGGTCTGGTTTCGATCAAGGGATCGTCTCGGGCTGCGATCATGGTACACTTCAGAGAATTAGACCCACGCAATTGGAATGAAGGATTTGTTCCGCGTTCCTACGGGAATTGAACTGTTTCCTGTGAAATTCCTAAGACTTTCTAAACGGGGCCTGAAAAAGAATTGGGCTCCGGTTCGTGTAATAAGTTAGAGAATTTGCATGCTTTCTCAATTATCATTTCATTTGTGAATAGCTGGATGTGTCCATGCCTTTCCTCATACCATATTACTTCCCGCTGGCAGAGAGGATGATCAGCCACTCATAGGTTAACCCGGTGCACATGTATATGTTGACAATCATGAGCAAACACGCACCAAGTTAATTATGTTATTCTTTCTTCTCCAGGACGCTTATAACAAGGAAACCATACTTTTCAATTACCGTGATGCTTGAGTATCAAGAGATTAATACATTCATCGCAGATACGGTGCCCCACACCATTTGTCCAGTATTGTCAAATTACTCACTAACAAGGATATTCCAGTGAAAAGGGCGAACTTGATCCATAGATAGTCTCGTGTAGTGTTTACACAGGGGAAGATCCGGTGTACCATACCAGAGATGATACGAGATGGCTCGACACGCTTAAGAAACTACGATATGAAGAGATTGTTTCATTCTCTGAACCAAAACTGTATTAAAACCTGGTTGCTTCACAGTCCTTGAGGCCTTCATGAGGGAGGCGTAGGTACGGTGCCCCGCACCATTTGTCTGGAATTGTCAAGTTACTCACTAACGGGATATTACGGGATATTCCCGTGAATAAAGCGAACTTGATCACGGGATAGTCTGTGTGTTTACACAGGTGAAGACCCGGCGTACCATACCGGAGATGATACAAGATGGCTCGACACGCCTAAAGAAGCTGCGATATGAAGTGATTGTTTCGTTCTCCGAACCAAAACTATAATAAAAGATGGTTGCTCGTGAGGGAGGAGCAGGTACGGTGCCCCGCACCATTTGTCCAGTATTGTCAAGTTATTCACTGCCGGGATATTCCCGGTAATAGGGCGAACTTGATCATGGATAGTCCCTTATAGTGTTTATAGAGGGGAAGACCCGGCGTACCATACCGGAGATGATACGAGATGTCTCATAGTAATTGCATCTTCCCTTAATTTAAGGATGAGAAAAAGAATGTTTATGAGTAGCATGGCAACTACAACTCGTACAATGGTATGTAAGCCGTCTCATACTCCTAAATTTTAGCGCTTGAGGTGGTTGTCTCGCGAAACAACCGCCTATTTCTTTTACCTCCCTCTCTCTCTTCCACCTCATAAAAAATCCTACCTGGCGTTGCATGAGACGGGCTACAAGACTTCCGTGTAACGTTGTACCTGCCCTAAGTTAGAGAATTTGCACGCTTTCTCAATTATCATTTCATTTGCGAATAGCTGGATGTGTCCATGCCTTTCCTCATACCATATTACTTCCCGCTGGCAGAGAGGATGATCAGCCACTCATAGTTGGCTAAAAAATTAGCTTGCTAATAATTTAGTTGGCTAAAATTAGCCGATCCATACAGGGCTCACTGACGGGATATTCCCATGAATAGGGCAAACTTGATCACGGGATAGTCTCCCGAAGTGTTTACACACGGGAAGAAAAATCGAAAGGATCCGGGTTCACGAACCATAGTGGCCACCGACATCACTGCGGTGTAAATCATGCATCGCACTACAGAAATAACCCTGATGAATGAAGATAGGTATGGAATGCACGGGATAAGTGTGAATCAAACACGGAACAAGATATGTCCGGTATTGTCAAGTTACTCACTGACGGGATATTCCCGTGAATAGGGCGAACTTGATCATGGATAGTCCCGTGTAGTGTTTACAGAGGGGAAGACCCGCGTACCATACCGGAGATAATATCGAGATGGCTCGACACGCCTGTGATAGAAGAGATTGTCCTGTTTGGCCGGGCTTCCTTGCCTCCTTCTTCACCTGACACGATTTACTGTAACGCCACTATTTCCATCTGTAGCATGAAGCAGGAGGAGTCACAAAACCAGGCTTCACCTCATCCATAGTTCATTTTTGTCTGGGAAAGGAGGAGCCGCTCCCTGCTACAATACTCAACAGTGTTGATACAGTGTTTTTGGCAGAGGGAGCCGGAGACAGTGTTGATAAAAGCTGGTTGCTTCACAGTCCTTGAGGCCTTCGTGACTCGTCGTGAGGGAGGAGCAGGTACGGTGCCCCTCACCATTTGTCCGGTATTGTCAAGTACACTGACGGGATATTCCCCTGAATAGGGCGAACTTGACAGGGTAGTCCCGTGTAGTGTTTACAGAGGGGAAGGCTCTACCATACAGGCGAACTGAGAAAAATCGAAAGGAACCGTGTTCACGAACCGCAGCGACCACCAACATCACTGCGGCGTAAATCATGCATCGCACTACAGAAATAAGCCTGAATGAAGATAGATATGGAATGCACCTCGGATAAGCGTGAATCAAACACGGAACAAGATATGTCTGTGCACAGCAGGCGGTGATCAGCATCACGCCTCCACAAAATAAGCATCTTACTGGGGAGTCAGGCACTAATTAGTAGTATCGAACTATGGCTCGACACGCCGGCCCATCCTAAACTAGTCTTATTGTGCCGCAGAACTAGTCTTATTGTGCCGCAGCTTTTACAAGGTACAATGCCAGTATCCTTCATTCCATCAAGAATCATTTCCCAATCCCTAACCCACCACTCAGCCCAAATACAAATGTCACCGGCGACGTCGGCGGCGGCGACAGTGGCGGCATCAGCAGGGTCGTTGTCCTCGGCGGCTGGGTCATTGTCCTCGGCGGCGTCGGTGGCAGCGCCTTTCTCCTCGGCAACAGGGTCAGTGTCCTCGGCGGCGTCCGTGTCGGCATCTTTATCCTCGGCGGCAGGGTCATTGTCCTCGGCGGCGTCGGCGGCAGCATATTTCTCCTTGCGCTCTGCGTCTTCCTCCTCAGCGGCGGCGTCTTTCCCCACGGATGCAGCTGTTTTGATCTCCACCGGCATGCTCCGAAATTCGGAGACGTGTTCGCTTCAGCTGTTGAAAGCTACACAAACAATCAAGAAATTTAAAAAAAATCGAATGAATTTGAACAAATTTAGAAACAACCGACATGTATATAATGAGTCGTGATCTCAATCATGGGAACGTCTCCTGAAAGTGATACATTGCGCTTACTTCGGACTAGGTTTGTTAGGTGCCTGTCACATATGGAGTTGATCTCGTTGAGTTCACTTGGTAGACTTCCGGCTCGCTCCAGGCAGTCCCCCAGTTTTCCCAGCTTGCTGTGCGAAATTCCCATGAACGACAGGAGATTCGCCAGAACATTGAACCGGTCAAGGACTACTATCATGACCTGGTTTGATAGAATCTCGCGGTTAAGCTTCGTCTTCATGCGCGTAATCATCCCCTGGTCATCGGCCGTGGCCTGCTTCTTCCTCTTGACGGCTGCTATCCTAAACAGAGATCCAAAGCAAGGCAAAATGAGAAGAAATCGACAGTGGAGGCGATGGCAGAAATAGAAAATAAAACAAGAAAAATTCAAACCGCTTTTCCGGGATTATTTCTTCTACGGGAACTTCCACATGCCCCGGGCTTGCATTGCTCCTGTCGTTTGCGGCTGCGCCCCCTCCCCCCCCCCCCCCCCCCCCCCCTGTTGCTCGTTCCTCCCCTTGTCCATGTTTCGCCTGCATACATATGGAAAGCAAAACGAGTAACGAGACTAAAATTCATGAAGAAGCAGAAATCCAATAAGATGATTGAGGATATCAAACATCAGAGAAGAAAAGAAGAAAATGGATACCTTTTTTTTCGCAAATCTCTCAAGCTCGACGCAGTGAGAGTTTGTGGTGCGAGTGATGCGCGGATGAGCACGGGAGGGAGACGTTTAAGCCTTTATGGTGCGAGTGATGCCTGTCCACCAGAAGAAAATGCAGGCTGCACAGGAGGCCCACCTGTGTCACTGATAGTGGCATATTCGGGATTATGCAATTTTGCAATGGCACGGTAGCACGGGAACCCGCGAGAGCCTAGGAACTACAGTACGGTAGTAGGAAGTGTTCTCTTACAGAGCCTACCATGCAGAGATCCAAGCGTGGTTGCTTCACGCGGAGACCAAAAGCGTGGTTGCTCATCATCAGGCAGTTGAAAATGAGTCAAGACGGGCGGCTGGCATCATTGCCTTGTCTTGTCAACTTTTTACTCGGGAAGTTGAAAATGAGCTGTAGTGCATCCCGGGAAGGTCCGATTCACCCATGGCTTCGTCCACTGCTAGCTTAATGATTGCGTGACTGACTGGTGGTCCCAAGACTTTTATGGACCCACATGTCTGAAGCATCTAGGTCCCTATTTGGTTTTTTGGTAATTAATGACAACATGTATTTGGGGACTAACTATTTCTCGATTGAGATGAATGGAAGGTTGGTCCCAGAATTGATGATAATGCAAGATGATGGACATGTGAGAAACTCATGGAGATGATAGACACAAGGAATACATTTCAATGGCCAGCTCAAGGCAAAGGTATAAGAATAGGCTTTTTTATTTTACCGGTCAAGGTGATTAGAGGAGAAAATGACCGGGTTAATAGGTAGGCGCCGTACTATTAATAGGGGATGATGTCCATGTGCTTGAGGTGTCTAAAGTGCCATAATGCTCACATATAAGTCTTGCGTGAAGTGTCTTGTGTCAAGAATCTTGAGAAAGAAGAGGTTCGAAGTCTGTTGTGCGCAGTGGTAATACCTACTGGCATAACGGTCATACCTTAAGGACAGGAGCACTCTGTTTGCTTGGAAAGATTTATTGGTAGTACCATGAGGAAATGTGGTTAGCGGTAGTACCACCAGGTTCGAAGGACATACCACTGTGTCGGGAGCTCTCTGTTTCTGAGAGAGGATTTCTTAGTAGTACCGCGAGGCACCATGGTCGTACCGTATGGCCTTGTGGTTAAACCTTGAGGTCCCGCCGTCATACCTCTGCGTAGAGTCTATTTGAACGCTCAGTGCATTAAATGTCAAACTAGCCGTTGGGTTGTCTTGGAGGTATTACCTCCACGCCTTGCGGTTGTACCGGCAGAACAGCAGGTAGCCGTTGAGAGTTGAGTAACGGCTCCTTTTCGACGGCACCTCTATAAATAGCCCCTCTCACGGCTCAAGCAGGTTACCTTGGCCATTTGGATTGCATTGTAGACACACTTGAGCCTTCCTCTCTCTCACACAAGTTCTAGTTCATCCATTTGTGAGAGTGTGAGCATCTAGTGCTTGATTTGCATTGAGTTGAGCTTTGTAGCACTAGTGATTCCTCAAGCAAGCGTCATCGACTTGTTACTCTTGGAGGTTGCCGCCTCCTAGACGACTTGGAGGAGTTCGAACCGTGAGCCCTTCAAGGAGATTGTGAAGGAGGCCCGATTCATGTTGTGAGAGGTCTTGTGCACACCTCACCGGAGCGGTAAAGTTGCAACTCTAGTGGAATCGAGGTTTGGAGAGGTTCAAGGGATTGGACCGGCTCATGGTCAAGTTGCTCTTTGTGAGCCTCTTCTCATTGGAGAATTGCATACTTGATAGAGGAGCGGCCAAAGGCTTGAATCCACCTCAACGTGGATTAGGGGTGACCGGCAAGTCACCGAGACTACGGGATAAAATTTGTGTCTCTATTGTCTATTTACTTTTTTGCAATTTACATTCTTAGAAATTGACTTGTTGCTTATCACCCTAGGATTGCAAACCTTTACATAGCTTTGACATAGTGCTAGCTCTTTCATATTGCTTATTGATCAATTGTCTTTAATTTCCGTATTTACTTTTGATCATCTTTCAATTAAGTTTAAAACCGCCTATTCACCCCCCTCTAGTCGGTATCCTAGATCCTACAAGTGGTATCAGAGCGGGTACTCCCTTTTTGTGAGGATTTAACCATCCGGGAGTAGGATAAATGGCTAGTGAGCATCATGTCAATGTGGGAAAACCTCCCTTCTTTTATGGCACAAACTATGACTATTGGAAAACTCGAATGATGAGACATCTTCGTGCCATGGGAGGGAATCTATGGAAGATTGTGGATGAAGGCTTTGTGGTTCTTAATCCTAGGAGTCCTACCAATGATGAACAAAATAATATTCTTGCTAACGATCAAGCTATGAATGTGTTTTATGGCTCTTTGTCCGTAGGTGAATTTAAGCGCATCAAGAATCTCTCTACAGCCCATGAGATATGGGAGACTCTCATGGAAATTCATGAGGGCACAACCTCCGTGAAAGATGCCAAGTTGTTCATCTACAAAGGCTAACTTGAGAGATTTGTTATGTTGCCAAACGAAAGTGTTTCCGATATGTTTAATCGTTTGAACAACATAATAAATGAGCTCAAGGGGCTAGGTATGAATGTCTCCGATGTTGACTTCTCACATAAATTTCTTAGAGCTTTACCTTCCAAATATGAGACTATTGTTACTATGCTCGTGAGAACTAACTTGAAGGATAGCAAGCCAACGAAATCTTGGGTGAAATACTCACTCATGATATCTTTAAGAAGTCTCAAGAAGAGCTTCACAATGAAGCCAATGATAAGAAGAATATCTTGGCATTCAAGGCACAAGCATCAAAGGATGAGAGTGATGTTGAAGGTGATGATGATAGCACCGATGAAGAATTGGCCTTGGTTGTGAGAAAATTCAAGAAATTTATGAAGAAGAGAAGGAGTCAAGGGGGATATTCCAAGAGCTCAAGAAGATCTAGCAAGAATCCTTTTGCAAACAAGAAATGCTTTGAGTGTGGAGAAATGGGTCATATCTCTACAAATTGCAAGAACAAAGATGAAGAAAAATCTAGCAAGAACAAGAAGCAAGATGGCAAGAAAAAGTTCTACAAGAAGTTTAATTACAAGAAGGATGGCAAAGCCTATATCATTTAGTGGGATTCGGATGCCTTCGATTCGGATTCTGATAATGAAGAAAATGATAAACCATCTCAACAAGGCCTTGCCGATATTGCTATCAAGGAAGCTCCATCACTATTCGACACACCTCTTTGTCTTATGGCAAAAGGTGAACCGAAGGTATGCGATGATGAAGAAGAATATTCTTATCTTGATCTTGTGAATTTGGTTAGTGAACTTGATGACTTGTTGGGCAAAATGAAAGGAAAATACAAGAACTTGAAGAGAGAACATACTTCTCTTCAAGAGTCTTATGAGGAGCGAAAGACATCTCATGAGAACCTTAAGGATGCTCATGAGAAGCTTAAGGAAGCTCATGACTCTCATATTGCCCAAGAAGCCAACAAGAGCATGAATAGTGTTGGAATTGGTGGTGATATGCTTGATAGTTCATCATGTGTAGGGATGATCTCAAAAATTAATGCTTCTACTTCATGTGATGATTTGCTTGCCATGCCATGTTCTTCTAATGTTGATCCACTTTTTGATAGTCCTAACACATGTGATTCATTGCTTGTTGCTGAAAATAATGAGTTAAGAAATACCGTTGATTGTCTTCTAAATGCTCTTTCAAAGAGTCATGTGGGTGAAGCCGCTTACACAAATTTGTGGAAGTGTCAAAAATTCACTCTCAAGAATGAAGGGCTGGGATTTATTCCTAAAAAGCACAAAGGTGTTTTTGTTGACAAAAAGTCCACATTCATGAAGGAAAGTGGCTTTCATTGCAAGAAGTGTAAGAATACCAGACATCTTGAAAAAGATTGCACCCGTAGTGGGAATGTACCTTTTGTTGCTATGGATCCTAGCTATGTTCTTAAGAAGTCATCTAATGGTGTTGTTTATGCAAAGTTTGTTGGTGCTGATAAAAATGTCCAAAATCATGGAAATGGTGCCTCCAAAGATGGTACTAAAAAGAAGGCCATTTGGGTGCCAAAAGCCTTGGTGACTAAGATCCAAGGACCCAAACAAGTTTGGGTACCTAAAAGAAATTAATCTTGTTTTGTAGGTAAACTACAAAGCCGGTGGGAGACATTGGGTGCTTGATAGTGGGTTCACTCAACATATGACCGGTAACAAAGGAATGTTCACCTTGATTGAAAAGGAAGGTGCCGAATGTGACAAGATCACATTTGGAGACAATAGCAAGGGAAAGGTAAAAGGTTTGGGTAAAATTGCTATCTCAAATGATTTATCCATTTCTAACGTCTTGCTAGTTGAATCTTTAAATTTCAATCTACTATCCGTTGCTCAAATATGTCATCTTGGTCTTATATGTACTTTCTCTTCTAAGGATGTTATCATAACTAGTGAGAAAAACAATGATTTAGTTTTCAAAGGTTTTCGTTATGGCAATCTTTATCTTGTTGATTTTTCATCTAATGATGCAAGTTTGAGTACATGCTTATTTACCAAGACATCCAAAGGATGGCTTTGCCATAGAAGACTTGGTCATGTAGGTATGAATCAACTCAAGAGATTGATGAAGCATGATTTGGTCATTGGCTTGAATGATGTGGTATTTGAGAAAGACAAATTGTGTAGTGCTTGTCAAGCCGGAAAACTAGTTGCAAATACTCATCCAACCAAGAGTGTGATGTCCACTTCAAGACCATTGGAATTATTGCATATGGATTTATTTGGTCCTACTACTTATAGAAGCATTGGTGGAAATAGTTATTGTCTTGTCATTGAGGATGATTTTTCAAGATATACATGGGTTTTCTTTCTACATGACAAGGCAAATGTATTCAACATATTCAAGAGCTTTGCTAAGAGAGCTGAAAATGAGATTGAATTCAAGATCAAGAAAATTAGAAGTGATAATGGCACCGAGTTCAAAAATACCAAGATTGAAGAATTTTGTGAAGAGAAGGGTGTCAAGCATGAATTTTCAGCCAAATACACTCCGGAGCAAAATGGAGTGGTCGAAAGGAAGAACCGGACTTTAATTGATATGGCAAGGTCAATGCTTTCGGAATATAATGTTTCCGACAGTTTTTGGGCTGAAGCAATCAACACCGCTTGCTATGCAACAAATAGACTATATTGTCGATATAAAAAAAATAGACTATATTGTCATCGGTTATTGAAAAATACTCCATATGAGCTGCTCATTGGAAGAAAGCCAAATATCTCATATTTTCGTGTCTTTGGATGCAAATGCTATATTCTAAGGAAAGGTACACGTTTATCAAAATTCCAAAGTAAGGTTCGTGAAGGTTTCCTACTTGGTTATTCTTCTAGTAGCAAAGCTTATCGTGTTTATAATCAAAGTTCAGGCTTAGTAGAAGAAACTAGTGATGTTGAATTTGATGAGACTAACGGCTCTCAAGAAGAGCAAGAAAATTTGGATGATGTAGGTAATGAAGGCTTACGGGTGGCTATGAAGAATATGTCCATTGGTGATGTGAAGCCAAAGGACGAAGATGATCAAGAGGAGGATCAATCCTCTCTATTTCGAGTGACACCATCTTCATCCACTACAAATGGACAAGCTCAAGATGATAAGAACGGTGTATCTCATCAACCGGAAAATGCACCTTCATTTTCATCCACTCAAGAAATCATGACACATCCCAAGGTTCATCATGCCATTGCAAAGGATTACCCCGTTGATCAAATTGTGGGTGATATAAGT
Organism: Eragrostis curvula; assembly: GCA_007726485.1. Taxonomy (NCBI): domain Eukaryota; kingdom Viridiplantae; phylum Streptophyta; class Magnoliopsida; order Poales; family Poaceae; genus Eragrostis; species Eragrostis curvula. Next base: position 131,113 of record RWGY01000719.1, on the reverse strand, counting down.
AAGGGTGTTCAAACTCGATCTCGTCTTGCTTCATTTTGTGTACATTATTCTTTTGTTTCTTGTGGTCATATAAGCACTAAAGGATCCGGATTGGGTAAATGCCATGCATGAAGAATTGAACAACTTTGCCCGCAATGATATGTGGGAACTAGTTGAGAGACCAAGTGATTATAATGTCATTAGCACTAAATGGGTTTTTCGCAACAAGCAAGATGAAAAAGCAATTGTTGTGAGAAACAAGGCAAGATTGGTGGCACAAGGTTATACTCAAGTGGAAGGTTTGGACTTTGATGAAACCTTTGCTCCCGTGGCAGGACTTGAGGCTATTAGAATCTTGCTTGCCTATGCTTCATCTCATGACATCAAGTTATATCAAATGGATGTGAACAGTGCTTTCTTGAATGGTAAAATTAGTGAACTTCTATATGTTGAGCAACCGCCGGGTTTTGAAGATCCTAAGAAGCCAAATCATGTTTACAAGCTCTCTATGGTCTTAAACAAGCGCCACGTGCTTGGTATGAGAGACTTCGGGATTTTCTTGTCTCAAAGGGATTCTTGAATGGAAAGGTTGGATCTACAAATCCGAAGCATAGCAAGGAATTTGGTGATATGATGTCCAAAGAATTTGAAATGTCCATGATTGGTGAATTGAGCTTCTTTCTTGGTCTTCAAGTGAAGCAAACAAATAATGGGACCTTCATTTGCCAAAGCAAATATGTGAATGATTTACTCAAGAGAATTGGCATGGATAATTCAAAGCCAATCAAGACTCCTATGGCTACAAATGCTCATCTTGATCTAGATGAGGGAGGTAAATCGGTAGATTTAAAGTTATATAGATCTATGATTGGTAGTTTGCTTTATCTTATCGCATCTAGGCTCGATATCATGTTTAGTGTTTGCATGTGTGCAAGGTTTCAAGCATCACCAAAAGAATGTCACATGATGGCCGTTAAGCGCATTTTGAGATACTTGAAGTACACACCAAACTTAGGCCTATGGTATCCTAAAGGTGCTCGATTTGTCTTGGTCGGCTTTTCGGACTCCGATTATGCCGGTTGCAAAATTGATAGGAAGAGCACATCGGGAACTTGCCAACTTCTTGGTAGGTCACTTGTCTCATGGTCATCCAAGAAACAAAACTCCGTAGCACTATCCACCGCCGAAGTGGAATATGTCTCCGCGGCCAATTGTTGTGCTCAACTTCTTTGGATTAACCAAACCATTTTGGAATATGGAGTGCAATTCAAGTGCATACCCCTCTTATGTGACAATGAGAGTGCAATGAAAATAGCCTCAAATCCCGTTCAACACAAAAGAACCAAACACATAGATATCCGTCACCACTTCATGAGAGACCTGTTGGGGACTGCACCGAAGCCCCTACCCGACCCACGCGAAGAATAATAGCCAAGGGCGAAGGCAAAACGGAGGAGACAATCAAGCTAACAGCCGTGCTTATACAGCCAATGGCATGTATGTAAATATGATCATTCTCCCCCTTATAAATATGGAGGGAGATGATCCTGGAAGGACATCGGTTTTTTGGGCCACGGGCCAAAGGAAGAATCATTTGCACCGTGCTCTGAACTCTCTGATCACCAGACCCCTTCGCCCGGCATCGCGGGAGAAGGAGAGCTTCGCGTAACAGAACTGCAGGGAACCTGAACGAGAACCTCTTCGTCCGGCATCGCGGACCACGAAAGAGGGCTTCGCTCCAGCTAAGAGACAGCAACGACAAGCGAAGAGGGCTTCGCGAAGGGACCCGAAGGCTTCAATGACCTCCGAAGGCTTCGTCAGGACCAAAACATCTCAATCACTCGTTGGAGGGCTTCGACCTGTCTCACCAAGACCTTCGATCCCCCAACATTTGGCGCCGTCCCGCGGTTTGAACCCACGACCACGATCAATATGGCCAAGGCAAAGGCAAGAACAAACATCAGCGACACGCACCGAGCAGAAGCCGATGCCGAAAGCGAAAGGCTCGCGAAGGAAGCAGAACTCAGAACGGCGAAAGAGCAAGAAGAGCGAGATAAAACTGCAAGAGCGGAAGAAATAGCAAGGGCCAAAGAGGAGGCAAGAAGACAAGAAGCTCTAAAAGCAGCGCAACCAAACAACGCCGAGACATCTCAAGCAGCAAGCTTTCAACAGGAAGATGACGAAACACGCAACATAACTGAAAGGCTTCGGATGATAGAACAAGAACGAGTCGAAAGAGAAAAGAAACTATCCATCATTGAAAAAACGGCAAAACTGAAGAAAGATATGCTCGAGAAAATAGTGCAAGCCCAACTGGAGATCAACGAAATGGACAGCAAGCTAAACAAATACAACGAAGAAATGGAAAACCTGAGGAAACAAGAGCAAGAAGCACATCACAAGCCTCGCAAGCAAACCGAGCAAAAAATGGTGTACGAAGTAAGCAGCTCCGGAAAGGACAGCCAGCCATGCGCCATCTACAATGAAAACTCTCCCCTGAGCGAAGAGCTACAGAGCGAACCTTGGCCGGCCAACTTCAAAATGCCGAAGGTAAAGGCGTACCAAGGGAAAACATGCCCAAGAGAGTTCCTTATGTCCTTCGAAGCCGCAGTAGAATCGGGCGGAGGAACAAGCTCAACATACGCCAAAGCTCTAGTCATGGCTGTCGAAGGAGTTGCGAAGACATGGTTTTCCACTCTCGAACCAGGATCCATTAATTCCTGGTCCGAGTTGAGAAGAGAATTCATAAACAACTTTCAGGGTTTCCAAGCATCCGAAATTCATCAAGGAAGGCTATTTTCATGCAAGCAGAAACAAGACGAAGGCTTGAGGGAGTACATGCAAAGGTTCATGGAGATAAAATCAAGAGCGAAAGATGTAGGGGCTTCAACAGTCATTGATGCACTAACAGAAGGCTTGAGGGCTGGCCCCTTCCATTCTGCAATAACTAGAAAGAGACCCAAAACCATCTTCGCACTATTAGACACCTTCGAGAAGTATGCAAGATCAGACGATGAATTCCGAAGGAAAAAAGAAGACGAAAAGAAGCAATCCCAGCTGCTCAAAGACGAGAAGAAGTATAAAGAGGAAAAGGAAGCGAGTCGAAGCAGAAGGCACGACGACAGCAGAGACAATCCAAAAGATCATATCAATCGAAGGGTACACAACCTTGAAAACAGAGAGGAAAGGGTTGTGTAAAGAGGAACAAAGATGATGAAAGAGTGAGAGATCGAAGCGACCAAGAAAAAGACAGCGAAGACAAAAAAGAAAACAATCAGAGAAACAATTCTCGTGCCCCATACTGTGAGCTGCATGGCGAAGGAAAGGGCCATACGACAAAACAGTGCCGAAACCTGCAACAATTCAAACAAAATTGGGCTGCAGAAAGAGAAGCAAAGAGGGCCATCAGGCACACGAGCAACTATTGTGAGAACTGGTCTCAAGGGAACTCAACAACAACATACCCTTCGCACTCTGTAAATCATGTTGTTAGCTATCCAAGAGAAGCTTCGTATCAGGCACAGCAGTACGCTTACTCTCAACCTCAAAGCCTAGCAGCACTGCCACCGCCTCCAGAAACAAACCAGCAAAACAATAGAAGAAGCTCAGAACCTAGCTACACGTCTCAAAGGCAAACTATTAACGCTATCTCCGGAGAATCAACTCAGCAGCTAGACTCAAGAAGAGCAAGAAAAGAACACATTCGAAGGGTACATAATGTGACGTCAAGGACTCCGTTTGTCAGAACCAAGTGGTCCCATGTCGACATCACCTTCGGGAAAGAAGACGCAAGAGACCTTGACCAACCACACTCAGACCCACTGGTCATCAAGGCAAACATAAAAGGATTTGATGTACTCAGGATCCTTGTCGATGGAGGAAGCTCAGCTGACATCCTCTTCGCCTCTACATACAGAAAAATGAAGCTAGAAAATGAAACACTGCAACCTGCAGGAATTCCATTGGTCGGCTTCACTGGAAAGGTTATCCAAGCACTAGGAAAAATTAACCTACCAGTTACCTTCGGCGAAGGAGATAACGCAAGAACTGAAGATGTGACCTTCGATGTAGTTGACATTGTTTATCCTTACAATGCAATCTTCGGAAGGGGGTCCATTAACAAGTTCGAGGCAGCCATACATCAGGGCTATCTGTGCATGAAGATTCCTGGTCCCATCTCTGTCATCAGTGTCCTCGGAGACCAACTCCAAGCAAGAAGTATCGAAGAAGGCGAAACACCTGGGAGGAAGAACGTCCACTTTGTCCGAAGGAAGCAAAAGACTTCAGATTTCAAGATCTTCGGACTCGAAAACTCGTCCATGACATATCAGAAATGCATGAGCCGTGTCTACCAAGAGCACCTCTTCGGTAGCACGTGCGATTTCTACATGTAAGAGAACAAAACTTGCGGGGGGTGCACTCTTTTTCCTCACGAGGGTAGCCCTGCGAAGGGTGTGAGGTTTTTTAACGAGGCACCCTCCAAGACTGTAACACAGTTTTTAATTACCTTTTTACCCTCGAAAAAATTCCAGAGCAATTTCCTGGGAAGCGTAGAAGAGCCAAAGCTCAAGAAACGAAGCTTCGAGCTTAAAAACGATATCAGGCAAAAGCCTAGAGAATCCGAAGGTTACACCAATTAAGTATTTGGTATAGTCTAAGTTTGGATCGATGTATCACAAAGGATGGTACATAGACTCCAGACAAGAGCCGAAGGGAAAGATAAGCAAAGAAAGCTTAATCTACCCAAGTACAGGCAAACAAAAACCTTCGTACAAATCGCGATCCTTCGCATGAAACGTTCGAATATCAAAGAACGAAAACACGAAAACTTGTGTTCTTCAAAAGAAACACAAGGTCATCGTGCAGAAAGCATTAAGAGCTTCGGAGATATTGAAGAAATCTTCTCTCCGGCAAAGACCTCCGAAAGAATGCTTCAAAAGAAAAGCTTTATTAAGCACAAGCATCAGTTAAGGAGACCCATCATCAGGCTCACATTTTACAACAAGGCCTAGTTCCAAAAGCATCTCGCATACAATCCTAAATTCATCGAAGTTATATCCATTTGAAGGAGAATAAGGCCTTTGAAATATGGGATCTATTATCCCAGACGAAATCATTCGTTCAACATGCGAAGCCGCATCAAAGGAGGAGGACGAATCCAAAACGTCTCCAGCCTTCTTCTTCTTGGCCACACCCCGATGTGAAGAACTACTACCTCGTGGGCAGCGACCACGAGGCCTTCGTTTATTCCGACCCCGACTCCCTTCGGGAACATCAGCCTCAGGGCGATAAACTCTCCCAATAGCCACAAGGCTACCAGGAGGAAAAGAAAAAGAACTCTCACCTCCCTCAACAGGCGACAAAGGGCTCGAATCACTAGATAAATCAATCCTCGAAGGAGAACTATAAACTTCAATCGGAGGCTCACGGCGAATCAAGCCACCAGAAGAGGGCTCTGGAGTCGCAAACTCGCTCAGAGAAACATCAGATGATGAATCCGGAGCAACACACTTCTCCAAAACCAAGTCAGAAGAAGCTTTCGGAGTAGCAAACTCGTTCAAAGAAATATCAGACGAAGCCTAAGGTCCAAAAACCAAGCAAAAATTAATCAAAGCAACATAAAGTTTATAACAATATTACAACAATTCTCAAGAAGACACAGGTTCGAAGGAATGATATAACCCCTCTCCCGAAGAAACAAAAAATAAAAAAAAAACTGTTTATACCTCACTCTGAGGCAGACGACCAACAGACTGCACACGATTCCAGAAGGCTTCGTCAAAATGACCGGCGACCTTCAGAAGAGCTTCAACAACAGGACGGGGAGTAGAATCAACAGCTGAAAATTTGAAATCGTCAGAAGCAACCTTCGCCAAAACATTGCTCCCTTCGACATCAAGAGAATGGAGGAAGTCCCGAATAGCCAGATGAACAGCATTGGAAGAAAAGGCCCTGCAAGCTTTCACCATGAAAGGAATGTTGACAGAGAGCCAAGATTGGCGCTGCTCAGTCGAAGCATCCTCAGGGATCTGATCAGGAGTAGTCCCAACTGAAATAAGAGCATCCTGAATATAGCTACAGAGAGAGGACAGGCGAAGCTCTTCAGCCTTAGCAAAAGAAACCGCCTCCTGATCCGCAGCTTCCACTCTTTCGCGAAGGACCTTGTTGGTTTCCAAAGCCTTCACAAGGGACGAATCAAGATCCCCCAGCTGTTTCTCCAGAGAAGCTACCTTCGCCTTAAAATCTTCAGTAGATTTGACGAGGGTCTCCTTTTCAACAGAGAGATCTACCACACGTTTTTCACTAAGAGCAAGAGCATCTTCTTTCTCCTTGATCTGAGATTCAAGGGTGGAGAGATCCTTGCGAAGCCGGTCCCGATCAGCCCTTGCCAGTGTCAGCTCATTAAACTGGCGAAGGGAGGCTTGGGTAATAGCAAGTGACTGACAGAAACAAGAGCGAAATTAAAAAAACAAGCAACTGAGAAAAAACAAAAATTAAATCTGCTTACCTTCATCTACGAAGACAGTAAAGACTTGTACAGGGTATCACCACCCTGAAGCACAAGCTCATTCTCCACTTGGGGAAAACGAAGCTTCTCTGCAGCAGAAACAAAGGGCGCAGCGGCCCTAGCACTCATGGCGAAAGTGTTCGAAGGAACGTCGTCACAAAGAGTCAAAGAACCCCCAGCAGCTTCGACTGAATCAAAAGTCATGTCAAAAGGGAGAAACTCTCCAAGCATTGCCTCAAAGACTGAATGTAGGAAAAGATCACCACCTGCTGAGGGGCTGAGAGGCTCACGAAGCACAGCGTCTGGCTCCGAAGGTAACTGGACCTGGGAACGATCTGTAAGAGGTCTCAGGTTATCAGCAATTTGACGAAGCCCAGCCACACTAAGAGATGAGAGATAACCTTGAACAGAAGCTTCGGCTACCCCTTCGTTATGAACAGGGGCAGCAGGAGGAACACCAAGACCATCAACACAGGTCTTGTCCTGGATCTTAGCCTTCGATCCAGACTTAGCAAGAACAGAATCACCACCCTGGATGGCCTTGTCCTGAATCTTGGCCTTCTCAGCGGCGCTGGTGTCACGAATATCAACTGTAGAAACAGAAATATCCCTTGCAACAGAAGAAGAGCCCTTCGAAACAACTTTCTTAGGAACAGACTGAGCTTTAGACCCAGAAGAATTACTACCACCATCTTCTGGAATAGAAAACAAATCTAATGCAGAACGAATCACCGGAGGCCTGAAAGCAAAAGAAAGCTTCGCTGAAAGAGAACTCTTCGGCTGACTTGCCGAAGGAACAGCAGCACTCAAAGCTGTAGCATTGGCTTCACTAATAGCCTTATCAGAGCAGTCCTTTGACGAAGTCTTATGAGTTTTCAGCTTCTTCTTAGCCTGCTCTTCGCCAGACCTTCGGCTTCCAGACATCTTGAAAAAGAGCGAAGGAAAAAGATCTCCTACCGAAAGGAATTGGAATAGCCAAAAGAAAAGAGACTCGCAAAGTATACGATTGATGAAACAGCGCGCCCACGATGAAGATATATAGAAGGGAAACGATCATCGGGAACTGAAAAGAAGTACGAAATGAAAACAACAAGACACGTGTATGGGTCAGAAAGGCACACGTTGCAGTCATAAACTGACAAAAAATTGATTCTGGTTTTAGTTACACTAATAACACATCACCAATTGAGGGCTAATGTTGGGGACTGCACCGAAGCCCCTACCCGACCCACGCGAAGAATAACAGCCAAGGGCGAAGGCAAAACGGAGGAGACAATCAAGCTAACAGCCGTGCTTATACAGCCAATGGCATGTATGTAAATATGATCATTCTCCCCCTTATAAATATGGAGGGAGATGATCCTGGAAGGACATCGGTTTTTTAGGCCACGGGCCAAAGGAAGAATCATTTGCACCGTGCTCTGAACTCTCTGATCACCAGACCCCTTCGCCCGACATCGCGGGAGAAGGAGAGCTTCGCGTAACAGAACTGCAGGGAACCTGAACGAGAACCTCTTCGTCCGGCATCGCGGACCACGAAAGAGGGCTTCGCTCCAGCTAAGAGACAGCAACGACAAGCGAAGAGGGCTTCGCGAAGGGACCCGAAGGCTTCAACGACCTCCGAAGGCTTCGTCAGGACCAAAACATCTCAATCACTCGTTGGAGGGCTTCGACCTGTCTCACCAAGACCTTCGATCCCCCAACAAGACCATGTGAGCAAGGGAGATGTTGTGGTTGAGAGTGTGAGAACCAAAGATCAATTGGCGGATATTTTCACCAAACCTTTAGATGAAACCCGTTTTTGCAAGTTGAGAAATGAGCTTAACGTCATTGACTTCTCAAATGTTGCTTGAAACCATGCTTGTTCTTATTTATTCATGTTTTTATGTCATTTCGTTCATATGCGCTACTTGCTTGACTTTTTCATGTTTGTTATGCTAAAAAGAGGGATCACATATTTAGGGGGAGCACTATACCTCACTATGTATATTGCAGCCCTAAAATGTGAACAAATCAATATTGATGCCATAATAGTCTTCAAAAGCACATTTTTGTCAAAAAGTCAAAATTTGTGAAAATCCTTACAAACTCTTGCAAATCTTAATTAAAACAGTTTTTACTTGTCTTACAAACCATTTGAAAAGAAGTTTGCAAAATAAAACTGATCTTAGCAAAGAAAATGATTATTGAGCTCAATTGGAGGATCATAGTTTCTTGTTTTTGCCAATATCTTGGATTTTCCATAAAGCAAACTCGAAAAGGATTTTGCCAACAAACCTTTTTACAGACCTTCAGAGTTGGTCATTTGCACAACTTTGGTTTTTGAAACTTCTTCACCAGACCAACCATTTAAAAAATATTTGCTTTCAAAAGTTGCTTGAAAAACTAAAATGACCATATTTGGTCCTACTATGGCATCAAGTGAGTTCTTGCTTTTAGAATCACAGATTTCATATATGATGGTTCATAAAAGTGTTTTTGACTCATACATTCCCAAATTATCATAAAATATGTCATCTTGCATTGACGAATGCATGTCATGGGTCTCTCACGATGCTCAACAATCAATATCTATCCATCTCATGTATCCTTGCACAGTGGTAATACCGCAGCGCCTCCTGGTTGCACCGTAGCGCCTGATGGTTGAACCGTCCGTCACCCAGGTATTACCATCCTGCAGTTTCTCTCTGGAATGCTACCTTGTAATTACAGTAACACCTACAAGATTTTTGGTTGTACCATATCGCGTACAGGTAATACCGGTTGAATTTTTGGTTATACCGCTGTGCATTGCGTAAGTTGTGGGCCACCTTATCTCTTTATCACAGCCTCCACTCATCCCCATCTTCCTCCATACGCCCAAAACAACCAAAAACTCCTCTCCCTCTCTCTTTCACCGTGGCACAAGGAAGGATTCAAAGCAGGGTGTTCCTTCACTTCCTAGTTCGATCACGGAGCTCACCGGTCGTACCTAGCGTTCCTCTCCCATGACCACTCATAGCAAGAAGCTCAAGGGAAATATAAAAGGAGTTCCCAAAGTGATTTCAGGGAAAAAGAAGAAAAATATTGGCTCAAAGTCCAAACGACCACGTGTTGTTGAATCTGAAAGTGATCATGATCATTCTAGTGACGACAATTATGTCATGTCCGATGAAGAACAACAATCCAGTCAAGTGAGAACCCGTTGCAATCGTCAAGATGGTAACATAAGTGACGAGGATCAGGAAATCAATGTGACTGCATATACAAGGCAAAAGAAGGAATGGTATTCTAGAGATTATACCAAGGCCAGAAAGAAGAATCAGTACTTGCTGCCGAACAATGCTACTCTGTCTCAGTTTCATACAATGGTACAGCAAGATGCCTTCTTTGGTGTTCTAGTGAATAAAACTGTGTTTCAACACAAGTACATTGACATTGCTTTCCTGAGAGATCAACCAGCCCTTCACCCTCTGTATCAAATTCTTGGCGAATTGGGGCTTCATGACTTCTTAAGTCACAAATGTTTTTGGAATGACAATGTCATCCGTCAATTCTATGCCACACTTGACATTGATTTTACTAGTGAGTCTATCATTTGGATGACCGATAAAAGGAGGTATGAAGCTACATTCTCTGAATTTGCTGCTGCCATTAAGATTGACTACCAAGACCAATGTAATGCTACTTGTGCCTATGATGATTGTTCTTTTGATGATGATGAAAAGCTCCAATATTATGAGCCGGAATACACTTTGGACAAGGTCACTGGATTAAAGCTCTTACCTGCAGTTATTCATAATATCATGAGATATACCATCTATCCTAAGGGAGGTCACTTTGATGTTGTGACTGATTACTATTGGAATCTTATTGAATGCATTATGAATCAAAAGAAAATCAATGCAGTGCTCTTTATCCTTAGGACTATGAATGCTAATAAAGTTTCCATCCAGCCTCTTTGCTACTATGCTCCGTACATTATGTCATTGATTCTAGCAAAGACAAAATTCAGAGGTGATTGTGAAAGTGTTCATGGCAGCTATCGACCATATTCATCTAGACCAACACTATTGAGGGCAGCGGGACTGGCCAACAATGAACCTCAGCGTGTAGCACCACCTCCACCACCACCACCACCACCGGTTCCTCCAGCACCTTGGCAGCAATGGGGCCCTCCTCCAGAAGATTTCTTCAACCCTATCATGCAGTCCATGCAATCTATTTTTCAGCAAGGGTTGCAAGTTAACATGGCATCCTTTCATGATAACTACAATGAAAGGTACCATCAGCCGATGGTGCAGCAAGTCGGGGCAGCTATAAGTGACATTAGCCTTATGAAGACTGACATGGTGGCACTTACGACTCAGCTCCAAACTTTGAACACCAACTTCTCTAGCTTCCAAAACCAATTCACTGAGTTTACTGAGCACTTCTATAGTCTTTATCCTCGTCCACCTCCACCTGAGCCTGAAGTTCCTTCTCATAACCCTCCAACTTCAGCGGGTGATACCTAACCTTTTTGGCCAATAGATGCCAAAGGGGGAGAAAATGAGCGAAGTGATGAGACCCTGTCTTGCATGAACATATGCTTTGCATCTCATAATTAGTTTTTATTTCTCCATATCATGAACTCTATGCTTTTCGTGCTAAGTTTATGCTTGCTTGATCTGTCCTACTGCTCTTAAGAACATATGGTAGTATATTTTGTGATGAACTATGTAATGGTGCTAATCTCTTATGCTCATCCTCTAAGTATGTTCTTTGATGATGTGGAGATATATGGATCATGAGGTATGACTGACTTGCTTATGAGCTTCATTGAAATATCATGCTTATATGTATCGCATTTCCTCGGGTCCAAAATTTTAGGTTAGGCTCTGCCAAAAATTTTCAATCATTTACATGAGCATTGTGTTTATTATAAAATTCTTACATGCACATGTTTAGGGGGAGCATATCCTATCTCTGAGTTTTGTTAGTTTACTTATCCAAGACTTATCATGACTTTCACTTCATATGGATGATATTCTATCAAAGCTCAAACTTCTATACATCACTTCTTATAGTTGTCATCAGTTACCAAAAAGGGGGAGAATGAAGCATCTAGGTCCCTATTTGGTGTTTTGGTAATTAATGACAACATGTATTTGGGGACTAACTATTTCTCGATTGAGATGAATGGAAGGTTGGTCCCAGAATTGATGATAATGCAAGATGATGGACATGTGAGAAACTCATGGAGATGATAGACACAAGGAATACATTTCAATGGCCAGCTCAAGGCAAAGGTATAAGAATAGGCTTTTTGATTTTACCGGTCAAGGTGATTAGAGGAGAAAATGACCGGGTTAATAGGTAGGCGCCGTACTATTAAGAGGGGATGATGTCCATGTGCTTGAGGTGTCTAAAGTGCCATAATGCTCACATCTAAGTCTTGCGTGAAGTGTCTTGTGTCAAGAATCTTGAGAAAGAAGAGGTTCGAAGTCTGTTGTGCGCAGTGGTAATACCTACTGGCATAACGGTCATACCTTAAGGACAGGAGCACTCTGTTTGCCTGGAAAGATTTATTGGTAGTACCATGAGGAAAAGTGGTTAGCGGTAGTACCACCAGGTTCGAAGGACATACCACTGTGTCGGGAGCTCTCTGTTTCTGAGAGAGGATTTCTTGGTAGTACCGCGAGGCACCATGGTCGTACCGTATGGCCTTGTGGTTAAACCTTGAGGTCCCGCGGTCATACCTCTGCGTAGAGTATATTTGAACACTCAGTGCATTAAATGTCAAACTAGCCGTTGGGTTGTCTTGAAGGTATTACCTCCACGCCTTGCGGTTGTACCGGCAGAATAGCAGGTAGACGTTGAGAGTTGAGTAACGGCTCCTTTTCAAGGGCACCTCTATAAATAGCCCCTCTCACGGCTCAAGCAGGTTACCTTGGCCATTTGGATTGCATTGTAGACACACTTGAGCCTTCCTCTCTCTCACACAAGTTCTAGTTCATCCATTTGTGAGAGTGTGAGCATCTAGTGCTTGAATTGCATTGAGTTGAGCTTTGTGGCACTAGTGATTCCTCAAGCAAGCGTCATCGACTTGTTACTCTTGGAGGTTTCCGCCTCCTAGACGGCTTGGAGGAGTTGGAACCGTGAGCCCTTCAAGGAGATTGCGAAGGAGGCCCGGTTCATGTTGTGAGAGGTCTTGTGCACACCTCACCGGAGCGGTAAAGTTGCAACTCTAGTGGAATCGAGGTTTGGAGAGGTTCAAGGGATTGGACCGGCTCAAGGTCAAGTTGCTCTTTGTGAGCCTCTTCTCGTTGGAGAATTGCATACTTGATAGAGGAGCGGCCAAAGGCTTGAATCCACCTCAACGTGGATTAGGGGTGACCGGCAAGTCACCGAGACTACGGGATAAAATTTGTGTCTCTATTGTCTATTTACTTTTGTGCAATTTACATTCTTAGAAATTGACTTGTTGCTTATCACCCTAAAATTGCAAACCTTTACATAGCTTTGACATAGTGCTAGCTCTTTCATATTGCTTATTGATCAATTGTCTTTAATTTCCGCATTTACTTTTGATCATCTTTCAATTAAGTTTAAAACCGCCTATTCACCCCCCCTCTAGTCGGTATCCTAGATCCTACAATGTCGGTGACAGGAAGGGTCAGCTACAAGTCAACCTCTGAGAAACAAAGGGCCGCGCCTGTGTCAAAAAAAAAAAGAGAAGGGGCCGTGCCACTTCTTCTTCATCGAATCGCCCCCTTCTCACTATTCACTGCTTCGCATTTTCTCCCCAATACTCTGCCGCTTCCGGTAACCACGCACCTCGCATCGTCCTCACCATCTTCGACTTGGATTTTCAAGGTAAGGCCTCTGTAGGTCCCTCAATCCATCTGGGCACTGATTTTACCCACGATTGCACCTTATTCTGGATCCATTTCTCACATGCACCGTACCGTATCCACCCTGTTCAATCGATTTGTGCTTAGTTTTGAGAAGAGAGGAGCAACGACTATGGCTGGAGATGACGATAGGGTCGACCTGAGTCCGCTCCGCATCGGCGGTAACTCCGTCGTCGCATTTGGAGGCGCATCTGCAGGCGATGCACAGCTCCCCACCCAAGCGAGGGTTTTTGGTGCTCCCGCCAGGGGTGATGGCGGCGAGACCTCCCAGCGTAGGAGAATGTAAGTTAGCTCAATCGCTTTTATTTCATGTTTCGCGCACCATGCTTCTGATCGATTTCATCAAAATCGATTATCATTTCACCTGTGTCCGATACATATATATATATATAAAGAGGGTAGTACTAGGTGTAAGCCATATATAGTATATATATATTAGCTCATATATCTATGCGCCTCATCCAGACTTTAAAAGTTCTGTTCAGATTCAAATTAATATATCCAATTAGTCGATTCAATGGTTTATCATTTTCATCCAATTAGTGAATTAATTGGTTATCATATTTTTGAATTAATATATGCAAACAGTCAATTAAATGGTTTATTAATATTTTCATCACATATGCACCGTGATAAATATACAGAGCCTGATTTCATATTCATCTATATATGTGTTCATTAATTATCATTATTGTGCATGGACAGGGGGGCAGACACCCTTTCGCTAGACGTCTCGTGCTACATCTTGGAGAAAGTTGATGGCTATGGCCTTGGCATTTTACGGTCACTTTCCTTTGGCAAGTCATTTAAAGATGCTTGCAAGGAGGTCTACCGCGTATGGTCTGGCCTCCCCATGCTTATCACATCTGTTTACGGTTCTGCTTGGGCGCGGGAGACTAATGCTGATCATGAGGCAGGGAAATTCGGTCTGCATCATGTTGGGTATAGGATGACTGCTGGACATGCTGGATGCGCTTGGGCCCGTTATGATCCTGAAAGGCGGTTCCAGTGCCAGTCACACGAACTGAAAGGGCAGAGCTGGTTAGGAGGAAAAGATGACTCACTTGTTACTAGCGATAAGGAGTATAATCTGAAGCTCGTCAATCCAGTTACCGGTGGAACTCGCGGCCTGCCTACATTATCCGAGATGCAGGATACAGATATGGATGTTGCCTTGGTGTTGAGGCAGCGGGGATTTTGGGGATGCAAACCGTATGTGTAGCGTGTTGTACTTTGCCGCACGCCGAGGCAGGCAGGGGGTTATATGGCCGTCGTCATCTTCTTCTGGGGGCTCATGGCATTCGTTCAGGAAGGCGAACCGAGTTGGACAGCTTTGACACGGCAAGCAGGACATGACGATGTACTTTCCAGCAGTTACCTTGGCGGAGATAGACATTACTTTGATGCCATCTTGGTTGATAGAAATGTTGTGGCAGTCACCAAGGCTGGAAGTGTACTAACATGGGACATTGATAAGAGGCCATGCAACAATCCAAAACTGATGATACATGGGACAGCATACATGGAGGGACGGCTGGATTATTGGCCGGTGGAAAGAGTGATTTACATTGCCAAGTCCCCTGAAGGCAACATCATTTTGATCTGCATGTTTGGTTATCACGATGTTAATCAGCACGGCGGCATGGGCCACGGTGTCAGGATGTATCGTAATGATCTAACATTCTGCGTGATGAAAGGCTTGCTGGTCTATGAGCTGCTTGTTGATCCAAACAACGAGGAGAAATATTGGAGGCTCAAGTCTGACGACTTTGGAGGTCACTATTCTCTCTTCCTAGGGGCAAACTACCCCTTCTTCTACGATGTGCCGTATGGCTTGTCGTCGTTCCAAGGTGGCCATGTTTATGTATCTGACTTGGGTTTCGAAGGTGGCCATGTCGGCGTATTTCGCCTCGATAAGCCAGATCGCCCCTTCGACTACAAGAGCATATACTTTCCGGTTGTTGGTGAGCCCAAGCAGGTCTCTATGTTCTTCAGGCCTACATCACATGTTTAGGTGTTTTATATTCATTCTACTTTGTATTTTTTTACAAACTATATATGATGTTTAAGTGTGTGCAGTTGTAAGTGATCTAATGGGAGACTCCTAATTTATGGATCGGATGTACTGTTAGTCAAACACTAGTTAATTTCGCGAGTTTATTTAAATATATGCACACAATCACGGAGCAGCTAGCTACAGATGCATGCTTGCAGAGGAACTCTCTCCGTTGCAGAGGCATACTTCCATGCGCGCGCATGCACTAGCCAATCACGGAGCATGCACTCCGATCGGTTGGCATTCAGCCAACTACCTTGTTTCAATGACTGGTGGGCCCAACTCGGTAGGTGGTCCCACAGGCCAGTGAGCTTAGGATTTCGGAAGGCGTGTACATCTTCGTCGATCCGAATATCTCTCGATCTGGACAGTTCCACCGCCTTCATGGCCGCTTTTATGGATCTAGTGGGCCTACACCGCCGCTTTCATGTTGTCATTCCTCCCCTAGTGGGCCGCTCAGCGACAATGTGTCTCAGGCTGGTTGCAATGGGCTCTCCAGGTCCAGCTTGACGGTATGGTCTACAGTACGGGCTCTCATATTTCCTCGAAAAGAAATACTAGTCCAACCCACGTAGCGACGTGAAGGACGCCACGTGGCCTTACTCGCGGGCACAAGAAGACACCCGACATGTGGAATCGAAGACATGGGCCTCGCGTTGGTACTCATCCTTTAGCCGCGGGCAACCAAAATAAGTGACGAAAATAGTATTAATAATACTTTAATTTGATAGTGGGCCCCGGGAGCTTGACACGTCGGCCCCAGGGACGTTTTACTGTGCGCAACGTGGCATTGTTCGGCCGCGGGCCCCACGGTGGATGACATGTGAGCCCGCGTGTTTCTTCATGTGTTTCCCCCACGTAGCTGACACGCGGGCCCGGCGAGTGGTTCCTTGTGAGACGCGTTCAGACTAGTGTGCAAACCATAGCTGCGACGAAAATTACTTTACCGTGGGCCCCACATTGATGACATGTGGGCCAGCGTGGTGGTGCATCGTGCGCACGTTGCATGAACACGCTGGCAAATGAAATCAGCGACGAAAAATACTTGGGTCTTGGGACCCCGTCTCCTGATACGTGGGCCCCAGTTTCCTTTTGTTGTGCGTCTTGTGCCATTTTACGCGGTCAAACTATGACGAAAATAGTTTGACCGTGGGCCCGTGGAGCCTGACTCATGGGCCCTATCTTGCTGACCAGGATGCCACGTAGGCCAGAAACGCACTGGGGCGGGTTTATGACGAAAGCTGTGGGTCCCACGTTGACTGACATGTAGGCCCGCGTAGTGTTGCATCCTGCGCACGTGGCATCACCACGCTGGGAAATAAAATCAGCGTTGAAAAATACTTGGGTCTTGGGACCCCCGTCTCCTGATATGTGGGCCCCAGTTGCCTTTGCCGTGCACCTTACGGGCATGTCGCATTTTACGTCGTCAAACAAAATTTTAGTGACGAAAATGGTTCGACTGTGGGCCTGCGAAGCCTGACACATGGGCCCCCTTTTGCTGACTAGGACGCCACGTAGGCCAGAAACGCCCGTGGGGTTGGGTTTATGACGAAAATTGTTGGTCGCCGTTGGTCGCCGTACTCGAAACGGGATTTTAGTGACGAATCGGCCACCCAGAACCTGCCAGAACAGTAAACCGGCGACACTGAACCATATTGTTCATCAATTTATACGGATTTTCGTCACAAATAAGGCTTGTTAGTGACGGACCGCGAAAAACGTCATAAAGTTGGCCGAAAACGGGAAAAACACCTAAAATAGTGACGGATCTACAGTAAAATCGTCATTAATCAGCAGATCTGTACTAGTGTTGCCGTAGAACGCCGACTTTGCCGTTGCCGGGCTAGGCAGCCGCCGGGCCTTGCAGCGCCGCCTCTCAGCTGCAAAGAGTTATCCCGGTTGTCCACCGCTGTCCCGAGACAACCGTGCGCGCACACGCGCAGGAACAGCAAGACAAAAGCTGGTGGCAACGTTCTCGCCAGGGAATAAATAAACTAGTACTCCCTCCGTCTCAAAATAAGTGTTGCTGGACATCATGTTTGACCCTTCGTCTTATTCAAAAATATTATTTAAATATAAAAATAAATATGTTTTGATTAAAATATATTCAATGATAAAACAAATTGTAAAAAAAAATAAGATTTGCGTAAAAAAATTGAATAAGATGAGCGTCAAAAAAGTCAACAACGACATTTATTTTGAGACAGAATGAGTAGAGATAGATTAGTTTATTCCAAAAGAGACTCGATGGCCCATGCTTGCCACTGCATGCGTCGCAGCCCTGGACATGGAATATAAAATTATTTAAAGATTAAATAAAGAAAGAAGATTAGACAAAGGATAAGAAATAGACTAGCACGGTTAGCAGGCCTCGAGGAGGACCGCATCTTGGAGCCTCTGCCGCGTGCTGCAGAAACGCGGCATGTAGCCCCGCGTAACCGCGTCGTAGCCGCGTCTTGGAGCCTCTGCCGCGTGCTGCAGAAACGCGGCATGTAGAACATGTCCAAAGTTAAAGGCAGCATACTAACTCTTACAGAATATCTATTGGTGTAGGGATCATACGACAGTGTCTCATTTATATTAAGAGTTAACTCTTGAATAAGAAGTAGCAACACGCTCTCTCTTCACTATTCACCATAAAAAAATGATTTCTGCTGCCTCTTAGGAGGCCGTTGGAGACGTTCGTAGCCCCGTGTAGCCCCGGGAGCTGCGCCTGAGCTGGCGTGTGCCACAGCTTCGCCTGCGACAGACATGTCCTCCGTACAGCGGCCGCGGCAGGCTGCAAGATCGTGATCCCGGGCCACACTCACCCGCCCGGGGCCAAAGGCGCGCGCGGAGCAGGTTCACCAGCACGCCGTCTTCGTCTAATCTCTCAGCTTCTTGTGAAGTAAGTGCTCGAGGGGAAGACACCTCTACGGCTAGAGGCGGCAGGATGGATGTGCACACCCGTGGCTTGTGCTAAAACTGCAAGAACAAGAAAACATCGAGAGTAGAGAGAGCAACGCCTCATCCCTTTACCTGGCGTGCCAAATGTCGATGTACGAAATCAACATATAGGAGGTTAGCAGAACCGCCCCTTTGAGGATCGTGGGGATGAACATGCTTCAATCTCATAAACCATTAGTGCGGAAAATAAACGACACACAGAGCATTTTACCCAGGTTCAGGCCGTCCGAAGGCTAATAACCTTACATCATGCTTGTCTATATTATTTGGATATTTTTAGTAGAATATTACAGTGAAGAAGAGCTCACATTCCTGAGCTAGAGAGCCTCCAGCCGGAGGAAAAAGAAGAGAGCAAAGAAGTAGAGCAGAGGAGTCGCCCCCTGCCTGCCCCGGGTCCTCCTCTTTTGTTCACCAAAAGGGGAATCCCACATCGGGCAGTATGGGAGCCATAAAGAGAGGTATGGGCTCAGCTGCAGATGTGACGCGTGCTTTTTCCCGCGCTGCCCACTTGTCTGCTGTCGCGCGCAGCTTGCCACGCGAGGATGACCAGGCACTGCTGCCTATCTTGTCCAATCGCAGGGTAGTGTGGACCTCATGCTTGTTGACTTTGCCCATGCTCCACGGGAGGTGCTTCGGGCTGCTGTGCGCAGCGCAACACATGCATGGCGCGGGCCCCGCCATTATCCTCTTACCCGTAGACTGACTCCAACAAGCTTAGGCAAACGCATATCTGCGTCGCGACGGGGCACTGTGCATGACGGAAACCTCTCCAACAGCAAGCGCAAAAGGAGTGTGCAGTTTGCAAACGAGGAGAGAGAAGGCGCAAAAATAGATATCCTCTCTCCTCGAATGCATTTGTGGGACGGCTCGCAGGCGGAGCGGCGGCACAGCGCGCGGGCGGAGTGGCGACCCCACCACCATCCCGCACGGCAGCTCCACCACAACCCCTGCGCCGCTCGGGTGATTGGAGACGGCCATGGAAGCGGGCTCGCGGTGAGGCGCGTGCTCTGGCTCGCGGCGAGGTGCGGGGGCGCGTGGAGGCGGGGCACGGGTTGCCGACGCCGGCATCTTCATCGCCAGGTTGCCGACCTGCACCCGCACGAACGAGCATGGGTCCATCGCTCGAGCTCGCTGTCACTCGCGCGCATCAATGCAGTGCAATGCCGTCGGCAATGGCGAATTGCAGTTTCAATGGAGGAAAATGAAGATTTGCAATTGAAATTGGGGAAGGTTTGCAGATTAGTTTGCAATTGAAATTGGGGAAGGTTTGCAGATTGGTTTGCAATTGAAATTGGGGAAGGTTTGCAGGCGGCCCGGGAGGAGGAGCGCCGGTGGGGCGAGCGCGGTGGAGGAGCACGAGATGAGCGTGCGCGCCGTCCACCCTCCCCGCCATGTCCGCAGTGCGCACGGGGAGCAGCTGGAGGCGGAGCGGGAGATGCAGGCGGCGGGGAGGGAGGTTGCGGATGGCGGCCTGCGCCTGCGGCCCGGCGGACGCGTGGAAGAACATGGGACGCGCGGGCGAGGCGAACTTCTTGACGCGGAACTCGCACTCGGAACTCGAGGATTTTTCCCCAAGCTGCGACCACCCGAACTCCAACCATGTCTACATGAAATTCTTCCTTGCGGATGAACTACAAACCAATTACTTGCATCTGCCGGATGCCCAGATAGTTACGCAGCCTGCTAATGCCTTGATTAACCCAAGATGGCAGCTTGCTTTGTTGGAATTTGAGTTTCCATGGCCGCCGGTGTCGTTGATCTGGGCATGGGGGCGGAGTCCTGATCTGGGTTTGCGTGGCCGAGCACAGAGCGCGGCGCGCGGTGCCGCACGGCGCGGGGCGGGGCGGAGGCGGCGCGTCAGCGGGCACGAAGTCGACGCGGCGGCCGTGGCGAGCGCCCCGCGGCACGTTGAAGGCGGGCGCGCGGCGCGGGTGCACGCAGGCGGCGTGTGGGGCGAGCGACGGTGACCTGACTGTGCGGGAGGAAATGGATCTGCAAGTGCTCTGTTGGAGATAGTGCTTTGGGATGGTGAAGCAATCTACTGTAGATGCCAGGCATATGTCCATTTGCCTCTAAAGTTTAGCACTCCTTGTTGGAGTCAGCCTTAGGCGAGCACGGCATGCCATGAGAGAGGGAGGAGAGGCAAGAACCACCGTGCAAAAGGATGCATGCATGAGAGAGAGGAAGAGTGAAGAGGAAAAACAGGGAAGTGGGCCCATTCATGCATGCATGCATGCACAGGGGCATGCAAGTGGAGAGAGAAGGAGAGATGCTCTCTTTATCGTGTCTAGTCTTATCATATGTATTTCTCTTTGAGATCTTTTGTATGATTTATGCATGTAGATAGTCTTGGGACCCTGATTCCCATAACACCGACACCCAGAAACAACGTTTTTGTGCGATATGTCGTCCTTTGCGCGAGTGAGTTGCCTCGACAAGGAGGTCGAGTCCTTTGAGGGGAAAGGAGTATGTGAGGCCCATGGGCTGTGATGGCTTGCTCCTGCCATTTGGTGGCTAAAGTGAAGCTTTAGTACCACATGGATAGTCTAAAGAGAAATGTACCAACTTAAATAGCCAGAGTACAAATGCCTAAGAAGTCCGGATTAATCTTTTTATGTGAAGTGAGGAAGAGATCATAAGTGAGTTATTGTGTAGGTGTGAGCAGGTGTTTGGGCTAGGCACGTTAAAATATGCTTATTGTCTCCGTAATGACTCAGTTCTTTTGTAGCGTCCACCTATAGAAATAGGCTTTTGTGTTGTCAGTAGTCGGCTATATATGTATAGTTCTACCAACAAAATTCCCTAAAATACTCTTATAAATATTGCATTCGAGGATTTATGTAGCATTGCCACTTGTTTTGGTAGTTTATGTTTTTTAAGCTATATAAACACCAATGGGCACTGAGAATGGTTTTCTAAACTGTTAGTTCTGAATGTTGCATAGGAAGCTAAGAACCTTCTTAGTGACATACAAATCGTGCATGTCCTTTGGGTAAACCAGTAATGTATAACGTGTCGGAAGCTACGAAATGCAGAACAGAATTGCAGCCTAAATATATATCTGGATTCCACATACGTGGCTTGAGCAAATAAATTAAAAGAATAGTGTATCAACACTTAAAACTATTTTACTTAAGACATATATTTGGCTACTGGCAATATTGTCCTAACCCTTTTTCATCATGCTTCATCAACAAAAAGAAACCCTGATTTTAATCCTCACAACTACAAAATCACACAAAAGAGACACCATATCAGACACAGGGGAAGTAGCACACATCTCTAAGTTAGCAGTCAAAAGGCTAGATATTGCAGCCTTGTTTCCTCCTTTTCTTTCTGATATTCCTCATTGTGCTTGTTAGGGACAAGGGAGTAATATTCCTCATTGTGATATTCCTCATTGTGCCTGATTCTAATTTCAGCAACTAGCTCTAGGTTCCCTTTTTTTTTGTGCGACCACTAGGTTCCTATTTGCATAGTTTGAAGAAAAACATAAAAAAAAAGACCCTGCCTGTTATAGCATTTTCTCAATATATGAACACAAAATTATTCATATGAATAAGTTGTAAATACGTTTTCATTTTTTATTGTAACAAAAGTGGCGTTCTATAATTTTTTTCCTGAAACAATTATAATCATATTCATGGTGAATCTATATTTTGGACTGATACTTGGGACTGATGGGTCATATAATCATATCCAGCTCAATGACATATACTTGGGACTGATGGGTCATATAAGCTCCCTTTATCGTTTTCATTTTTTTGATCTTGTACATAATCTTTAGAACACTTGCATGCATTCTTATATCAAATGACTTGTTATATTTTTGTAATGTGCTTATGAAAATTGCAGTGGTACTGGGCTTTACTATGAAGATTTTGTCAATGAGAGGATGAAAGCGGCCCGTGAAGTGAAACAATACGGGGAAAATCTTTCTTGGAGACTGTCTGATGATATTTCCGTGATGGCCACACAACGTCATTGGGGCCAGTATGTATAAACTTCTCCCTGTTTGGTCTCTGATTACTGCAATGATGTCACTTGTCATCACAGATTTCGTTTCAGATTTGATTTGGCTATCTTCATATTATTATTTTGTAGTGTTATGATATAATATTGAAATAATTATATGTTCTTATAAAAGTAGTTTAACAATAAATCTAACTAGCCACATTTATTTTTGTATGACAAATTAATCTTGTAAAACTGCTTATTAGCACTAAAAATGTAACTATTTTACCTTCTTTTCTATCAAGTTGACTTTACACTTGAAGTTGATCTGCATTGTTGGGTAAAGATAAAATCAAAATATTGTTGATTTATATTGTTTTGCTACAAGTTAACTTTACCTTCTTTTGTTTTCTACTTAATTTTGTAGTGAAATTTGTACCATTCTATTGGTGCCAGTACGCCCTATGGTCCAGCTAAACCGGTCGACATGGTGATTGACTACTTCACGAATGACTATGAATTTGCCGAGCCACCACGAGTCACAAGCCTCCAGAACACCCACCGTTGCCAACGTTTGAAGACTTTGGGGGCAATGTCTACATTGTCGCTGATCAGCAAGGCTTTGAGTCCGTGGTGCATTACGTTGCTGGCCAATATCTCAAGACTGATAGTTCTGGTGCCATCGTTGACCCGAGGCTCAAACTAAAGAAGGTAAGATGGATATGTTTCTTTCACTTCGCTGCATTCATGTGTGAATACGATTCTAATCTTGAATCTAGTTATCTATGTGCATGATGGTATCCTCTTCCAAGCAAAGAAAACAAACTGGTAAGATTATATGCATGGATCTCCTTTTTGCCTGATATTCAGAAGTACTTACATAAGTACATAGAGAGAAAAATGAACTGAAGAGAAATATAGATATGCATAATTTATTTAGTTGGATTAGATGTTACAAGTTCTAAATAATAATAAATTTACAAATTTTAGACGTTCAACAAGTCTACTACTCTCTGCAGTAAGAAGAAAAGACCTTACAAAACAAATGATGGTTGTGCAAGAGACAACTCGTGCTTCATAGGCCCTAGTTTCACGAGTTTTCTATTTTTACCAGGCAGTGCAAGAGATCAACTACTCGAAGCATGGCATCACTGTGAAAACAGATGATGGTTGTCTGTATGAGGCTGACTATGTCATGGTTTCTGTCAGCTTAGGTATCCTGCAGAGCAATCTCATAAGCTTCAAGCCACCATTACCTGTCAGTTCTTGATTTCATATATTTATCTCCAAACTGGCACAATTCTTTTCATTCTTGAACATGCTATCATATATATTTATATTAAAAGCTGTTTTTGGCATTGTTTCCCAGGACTGGAAAACAATAACGATATGCCAATTTGACATGGCGGCGTACACAAAGACTTTCTTGAAGTTCCCCCGGAAATTCTGGCCTGATGGCCCAGGCACTGAGTTCTTCCTCTATGCGAGCAGCAGAAGGGGATGCTATCCATTGTGGATGATTTGACAAATCCTCATAGTGCACAACCGACAGCATCGAAAATATACTATATATTCAGCAGATATTTACCTAAGGAACATATATGAGACAATTTTCTGTTACTGAGTCCAGCATCTTTGATAAGGAATACCCTGGGTCCTGTATTCTTCTTGTCACTGTCACGGATGACGTGCCACGAAGGATCGAGCAGCAGTGTCAGACAACCAGACGGTGTTCGTTTTCAGGATTCTAAATTTTAGAGGGGTCACATCAATTTTTTTTTTGTTATTTAGAAGTATTAAATAAAGTTTAATTACAAAACTAACTGCAGAACCCCGGGTCTAATTCGTGAGACGAATCTAACGAGGGTAATTAAGCCATGATTAGATAATGGTACTGTAGCATCACTGTAGCAAAACATAGATTAATTAGGTTTATTAGATTCGTCTCGAAATGAGCATTCATTTGTCAAAAAGGTTTTGTCATTAAATAAAATTTAATGCTCCTAAATAACAAGATTCTCTTTCATTTTAAAGGTCTAAAATTTAGAAGGATGGAAACGAAGTGTTTGAGAAAAATGTTCCCTGACAGGGATGTGCCAGATGCAACGGATATTCTTGTTCCACGATGGGGGTCTGACAAATTCTTCAAGGGAGGCTTCACCAGCTGGCCCATAGGCATGGATCGCTACGAATACGACCTGATTAGGGTACAGCCAATGGTCACCATCTGAGATTCAAGTCTAATAATTTTGAAATTTCAACCACTAAAACGATTTATATGTTGTGAATTTTTCTGGTGATACTTAATTTCTCATATGTGATTTCGACTTTGAATTAATAATGATTCTGAATTATGTACTGTTGAATTGCAAAGGAACCTGTTGGGAGGGTTTTACTTCACCAGCGAGCACACCAGCAAACGCTACAATGGCTATGTTCATGGAGCCTATCTTGCAGGTCTTTAAACCTACTACTTCCTTTCATTTTTTGTAAGTCCATACATAGTAGCTTTTACACATGTGATAAATATTTTTCAATAGGCAAGGACTCTGCTGATATTCTGATGAACTGTGCCAAGCATATGAAATACAGATATCATGTGCCAGGAAAGTATGAAAAATAAGTAACAGAGGTTCCTCCAGTCGTCCAAATAAGATGAATTTATCAACTATGAGATTGCTCCATTGCCTGCTTTTATCATTGAATAATTTCTAAGATGTAACTTGCATATGAATGTTTTACATTACAGGTGAGCGGTTTTTCACTGATTTTTTTGATTCAGTTTCGACAACAAAACCGTGTTGGTACTGCAATTGGCCATCAAATTAATGAGTTAGTGGACATAGATACTCTAAACTTGTGGTGGATGTCAACCGCAATATGTTTAATATCGATATCCACATGTCATGTTAACTGGATGTATTGTTGTCTGCGCTCACCAAACAGGCCTGCATTTATTTCATTTTGTCCTACATGAACACTATAAATCTCTTCAGAGAAAACATTAAATTCTTTTTTTTTAGAATATGGGACATGCCTTTTCATTGGGGTCAATTGAAACAACACCACGTATAAGATTGAGGAGCTAAAGAACATCATGCTTAAACATGAGGATCCAACATACACCACTCTTTACTTTTTCAACATAAATATGAGATTCCATGGACACTTTTGCCCCTATAAGTTGGTTCTTGTGTGAACAACATGCTAGCTGATATCTCAACGTTAGTTAGTACCACATTGAGCCCCTCACACGCAAGAAAGAAAAAGAAGGTGGCTCAACGGCTTCCTCGCCAGAGGAAAATTGGCCGGCCCCCTCGTCTCCGGTGGCCTCGCCGTCGGTGGAGGAGGGAGGCCCGGCATCTAGGTGTCCGTTCTGTTCGGTTGTAGGTTTAGATTGTTAGGTCTTTCTGCGGTGGTCGCAATTGGCGGCTGTCGTGGTGATTGTTAGGGTTAAGGTTTTTCTAGTGGTCCGGTCTAAGAGGAAGGTGACGGAGGTGTGGCGTCGCTAATTTTGTCGGCATGGAGCAATGGAGGATGAGGTGTCTCAGCGGTGGTGGCGAGTCGAAGGCGTCATCATCGATGGAGAATAAGGTATTCCGGCCCTTCCTTTGTCTTGTTATGGTCTTTTATGGTCATAGTTGTGGGCTAGTGAGAGTTTGGTTTCCGGTGACATCCTTCTGGATGTTGGTCAGATTTGTGTTTTCCCATGATGAATCCGGTGAAGGAGGCGACAACGGGGTCAGCGACGGGCTCGACGGCGACAATTTTATCGTATTCACGTGTGGAAGGTCAGTCTACCCCTCTTTTGCGAACGGGTTGGGTTTCACTTTTCCCCCGTCGGAGATGTGGATGACGGTGGTGGATGGTGAGATGGCCGTGTTCGTTCAGATCGGAGTTCTCGTCCGTGGCATATCTATTTGGGATGATGATCCTAGATGGTAGAATTTACGGCTCTTTCAAGGTTTTTTGTCTCCCATCAATGGAGTTGGTGTTGTTTGGGTTGCTTGTGTAATCAGAAGATGTAATATGCTTTAATATCAATAAAATTCTCTTTTCGCAAAAAAAAAACATGCTAGCTGATATTTCTTCGTGGCAAAATAAAAATTGGCACAACTTTTTTATAAACAACAACATAATATTTTATGAAGACAATAATAGAACAATAACACAAATTGACTGAATAATAACAGTGAAAATAAATAACCCATCTAAATCGACAAGTCTAGTAATATTCATGGGCTGCTCCTGTTACTCGTTGGGACCTGCTGGCTCCTGCCCGCCCGATGCCGCTCGGATGACGCTCGCGCCCCCTGCTGGCTCCCCTTCCCACCCGACGCCGCCACCTCGCCCGTGAGGTGCTCGCACGACGCCCTCGTCCCCTACTGGCTCGTGCCCGTTTGACAGCGTTGCCTCTAGTGTTAAGGAGAGACAATCTTTTTTTTTTCTTCTTGAAACATTGCAGAGCGTCTGATCGTGGCTGAATCGTGTGCCAGGGGCAAAAAGGTCTTGCCGTATTCTGTTGCATGCTGAAAAATGGTAAGAGTGGTGTATGTTGGAACCTTTTTTTAGGCATGGTGTTTCTTGGCTCCACAACTTTAAGGGTGGTTGTAACATCCCACCCTAATCATGTTACAAATCTGCTGTTAATTCAATTTGATCACAATTGTTAATGATCACTTTGGAAATTTTAATTTAAAAGCAAATCAATTGAAAATGGTCAAATATGAACTTGAACTATAACTTCAAAATTTTGTATACAAGTGGGCCCATTTGAAAATTTCCTTGGCATCCAGGGGCAAAAAGAAATTTTTTGAAGAATTTTGTGGATTTTTCTACAAAAGGAAATGGGCTCAAATAAATCAAAGTTCATTTATTCAAAATCTGTCTTAATTGAATTTTAATTCAAAATCTAAATCGAATTAGGAAAAGTCGTAATAAGCAAAAATGTTCATCTCAGTGAAACCTTCCAGAAATCATTTTATCAGATTTTTTGGAGCACAGTAAAGTTTGGTTTCAATCAATTCAAGTCAGCACGTGCAAATTTATTTGAAAAATTTGAAAATTGCACTGTAGCACCGGGTGTCGTCGCCGCCGCGCGCGCTTCTCTCTCTGCCCATTCCGCCGGGACTGTGGCCGGCGTCACCTCTGCACGGCGTCGACGACCGAGTCCGCATCCCTATCTCCTCCTCTCCGCGGTCCAGTCGTCGTCCTCGTTACTCTCGCGTCCTTCTCGCAAATTTCCAGCCGCCATTGCCGCCGTGGAGAGCTCGCCGCCGCGCCGTCCCTACAGCCACCTCTGAGCTCGGCCCCAGCAGAGAAAAAGTGCGCCACGAGTCCCTCTATCCTACCCACAACACAAACTCCAAGTTCCCCCACCCTACAGAGAGATCGAGGCGGGATTCCGACCATGGCCGCCGGGTGACTGTCATCGAGTTCATTGCCAAATTCAACCATCTCGGTGAGCCACTTCACAATTCCTCGCTCAGGGTGATGCACACCTTGCTTGCGCACCACACAGTGCAGACCGTGACGTCGTTTGTTCAGTAACCTCGCCGGAATTCTCTTCTTCCCCGACGCCGTTCGCCGGACCGCGCCGCCCTCTCCGACGAACTACCCTCTCCGGACCTCCTCCTCGTGCACACGTACCCCCGGAAGCTTCCTCTCATCGAGGTGAATCCCATGCTCCCCCTAACTCACTCCCTCGCTGCCTCCTCTCGCCGGAAAACCGCGCGCCGCCGCTCGCCGCCGCCGCCATCGCCGCCGACCTCCCTCCCGACCGCGCGCACGTGCACACCAAACAGTTTATGAACTAAATTCTGAATTTTGGCATACACACTCCTAATAGGTTCACTGAACATCCCCCCAAGTGGTATCTTGAAATGCACCCTATTTTAGGAGTAATTTCAGTTTCCAGTTTCTAGAAAAATCTTTTTTATTATTTTATTCCTGCACCTTTTTGCATCAAATTTTGGATATGTTACTGTACCTAGGATTAGGATGCTAAATAAAAATACAAATTTAATTTTAGATCTTCCAGAACCCTTTTTAAAGAATTTAGAAGAGGATCCCTTATTTGCACGTAAGGAAATTCCTAAGTTCAAAATAATTTGTGTAAATCACTTGAGACCAGAATATTACAATCTGTTAAATGGCCCTGCAAGCATGTTGCATTGTGCATTATAAAATCACCATGTCATATTTGTCAAGGAAGTTCCATGAACTCTCTTTGATTTTGTGTATATTGTTGCATTCATTTAGTAACCGACGCCGGACTCGAGGACGTAGAGATCGAGGCCGAGGAGACCGGCGCTGACTTGAACGTGCTCGAGTGTGATAACCACCAGCCCCAAGGCAAGCCCCGGTGCATTCCTATGTTTACCAAGTTTTCGGTTTTCTCATATGTACTTCGAGTCGCGGAATGTGCATTATGTTTAGGAGTTGTATGGAACCTTAGATGCATTAGAAATCTCTATTCCTATGGGTTGGTTCAGTTTGGTACAGCCGCCCGTTAGTTGCTATGCTTAATATCGAGTCACCGTTAGAAGCATTCGAGTGGTATGGAGATCACTCGATGTTGGGGAAATGGGTTTACTTTATGCTCTCACATAATGATGATAATGAATTTGAGACCGAACGGGGAAGTTTCATGTGTAGGTTGGGGTGACAAGGCTCGCCTTGTTCGCCATAGCCCCGTTTGTGTCGGTTGAGGACCGTTCGTTGTGGCCCCGCTGAGCAAGTTTGAACAGTACCGGATGCATGCTAGGAGAATGGGAACTAGTAAACTTAGTAGCTCGATGCTATATTGTTGGACGTGAACCCACCTCTCTTTTGGTGATGAAGATGGTTATGGTGGAATCTGGGACCGTGTTTGAGGGGAGGGTGCCCGGGCGAACCACGGTTAGACCCGGCGTGGCTATCGCGTGGGGAGACGTGTACTCAGGAGAGGTGTTAAGCGGCTCGACTTTATGGTATCTTGTAAAAGGTTGCCGTGCGTGCACCTTTTGGGTGTGCGTACGTCGTGTATCTCGGGTTTCGTCTGCAGGTGTAAATCGATTCGAATCGCCGTCCCTCGCGGTTATTGAGTACCACGTGTTCACTGCGTCACATCGTAGTAACAAGTGCACATGATGATGTTATATGCTGTTGTACTTCAATTATTTGTTTTGCAACCATGTATTGCTTAGTTAGGTTGCTAATATTTATATTAATGCAAGAACCCTTTTTATTTGGCTAAAATATGAAAATAAGGATCAATTATTAGTGCCGTTTTTGCAATTAAATTTCACCCCCTGGTCAACCCCCTGCATATTAGAAGTCGGTCTTAGAAGGCCATTTTGACGGGTAAGACTTGCTGAGTATTAGTTGCTCAGGGTTTCGTTGTTTAAAATTTTGCTGCAGGTATTCCAAATTGCAATTTCTGCGGGTGTTGTGGTAAAGTAGTGTGGGAGGGTGAACCGCCCAAAGACTGGTCCATTGAGTGGGTTCCCTCCTCTCCCAGCCAGGAGCAAGGTGAGTGAGATCGTGTCTACGGGCCGGACATGATTTCATTGTATATATGTATCGTCGTGTGTTTCGCTTCCGCTCGCGTATGTAATCGAATTTCGAACTCTTTTATGTAATATTAAGCGAACTTCGAACTTTATATCTTATGTTAATTACGGAACCAATGTAATAACTGAACTTAATGTAAACTTATTTTACTTATGCATATGTGTGTGGTCTATGCATACTTGCTTCGCCAAGTATCCCCCGATTAAGATCCTGGTTAGCCAAACCCCTCATTAATTTGAGGTGGGGTGCTACAGCTGGTACGAGAGCAAAGTCGGATTTGTACCACACTAATGAGCATTATTTTCGAAAACCACGCTTACGGTGAGGTACGGTTTAGTCGGCCCTATATAAGGATGTTAGTGGTTTAAGGTGGCAATTAGTGAGTCTTGCTTGAATAGGTTGGATTGTTTTTCTTTCTTTTCTGAAATATCGGCGAGATGAAAAGGTAAGAATGATGTGAGGCATGGGTCGTTGACCGCATGGCCGTTTTGTTGTTTTGATGGGAGGCATGGATCGTTGATCGCATGACCGTTTTGGTTGTTTTATTGAGGCATGAGTCATTTGACTTAATGGTCGTTTCGTTGTTTGTGAATCTTCTGCAGGTACTCTAACCACGTTAGAGGTCACACCATTTGCTAGTCTAACACGGTGGAGAGACGATTTTGTCACCGAGTCACGAATGCCGATATAATGGCACCCTTTTCTTTTGGTGAGGAACGAATAACCTAGGATAATAAAAATGGTTGCATTGCATTTGCATTTAGCATGTTCATGAACTTAAGATGTAAAAGAAACCTGGTTGTGTTCATTAATATCGAAATTTTGTAATGAGACGATCGATCCAAATGAATTTGAAAACATTCAAATCAAACAAGTCCAAATCTGCCGCGAGTAAAAATTTACAGTCAACTTCAAAATGCCATAACTCCTCCGTTTTAAATCCGATTGTCGTGTTTAAGCACTCTATGGAAATATCTCAGAATTATCTACAAGTTTTGTATGTAACTTTTTCTGTGATTCGTCCTGGAACCGGACGAAATTTGGTGGTTTGTTAGTCGAGTTCAGTCTGTCCAGAACAGAATTCCAGCAGACAAGGGTCGAACTTTGAAATAGCATAACTTCCTCTATACTGATCTGGTTGAGGTGAATGAGTACTTGTTGGAAATCTCTTGAAGTTATCTACAACTTTCGTAACTACCAAATTTTCTGTTTCTGCCTAGAAACATGTCAGTTTTCGTTTTAGTAATCACTGCCAGTTTTCGACAGATTTGGTTACTTTTGTGTTGCAAAATTTTGAAGTCCATGGTTTGGGCTCAACAAATTGTAATCGTTGGATATGCTATATGTTAATTTTTTAACATGTTTTACTGCTGGGCATTATGGTTTGACTTTTATCAAACTTGATTCCCCGCAGATGGCGTTCAACGAGATCCTGGCGGAGAATGCCGCTATGGCTGCACGCATCGCCGAGCTGGAGGCTCAGCTTATGGAGTCTGAGCAGCAGTGTATGGCGTTGCAGCGGCAAAACGACCTGCTGAAGGAGACCGTGGATGACTTTCAGGGTTTAGTGAAGGACCTCGCTGATGAGAAGGCCCAGATTGCAGCAAAGCATAACGGGGAAGTTAATCATCTTCAGGCGCAGCTGCACGTCGCTCAAGCTAACCTTGCTCATGCCCAAGATCAGATTCAGCACGTGCAGGCCGAAGCTGATGCAGCTCACAATGCTTTTGTTGAGCTGATTCAGATTCAAGTGGCGCACCACAACCCTCAGCCGCTTGCCATGGATGATCAGCACGTGGTGCAGGGCGCGTCGGGTGTGGACTATGAGCCACCCGCTACCCCTAATGATGAGGACATGCTTTCCGACGCGGGTAGCAACATGCCACACGAGTAGTGGTCTTCATAGTAGGCTCTAAAGTAGCAAACTAGTGTGTATGACTTAGGCTAGTAGTAACTTGTCGGTTGACCGAACTTTTCGAGTCCCGCAGCTTGTTATTTTGGAAAAGCGTTGCAAGCGGTGTTGTAATCTAATGGTGACGGTTCGGTATGTTGCAAGACCTTAGTGTTAGCTTATGGATGTCCCGTGCGGTGTATGGTAGCTGCACACCGCCCTTTTGCGATGTAACATAGTGGGGAACATCCAATGATCGAGTTGTAAAGTTTATGCTGCAAATGGAAGACAATGCTTGGGTTGAAATGGTTATTTATCGTTGTTTGTCTACGTGGGTTAAATTCTGAATTTATGCCATGTATGCCTTGTAATTTTATTACAGCATTTTATTGATCATTAAATATGTTATTTAATGGTGCAATGATTTATGGCAGATGGCAGACCCTCGTAGCGGACAGGTTCCCTCGGAGGAGGGCGATACATCGGCTCAACGTGATGGAGCACCACCGCCTCCACCACTACCGGGCAGCATGGAGCACTTGCTCTCGACTCAGAATGATCTTCTCCGTCTGCTACTGGGGAACAACGCTCGCCAAGCGGGCCGTAATGGACCACCTCCTGAAACCACATATGCAGACTTTCTGGCTACTCACCCCCCGGTATTCACCGAAGGAAGTGAACCGTTGGAGGCCGACCACTGGCTTCGCACCATCGAGTCCAAGTTTGGGCTCATTCGCTGCACTGAGTACCAGAAGACCCTGTTCGCGGCCCAGCAACTCCGTGGGTCAGCGGGCGCATGGTGGGCAAATTATGTGGAGACTCTTCCAGCTGGCTATCAAGTTCCATGGGCAGAATTTCGTACAACTTTTCGTGAGCACCACATTCCACAAGGCCTCATGGATAGGAAGCTTCGTGAATTCCTGGATCTGAAACAGGGCAACAGCAATGTGCATGAATATTCCAGGAAGTTCAACCATATGTCACAATATGCCTCATACCATGTGGACACAGATGCAAAGAAGAGGGAATGTTTCCGCAGAGGACTGAACACCAAGTTGCGTGATCGGCTGGCACTTCTCTCTAACTGCACCTACAATGAGTTAGTGAGCGCCGCGATCGTGCAAGAGGATGCCACTCGCGCTCATCAGGAAGACAAGAAGAGGAAGCGTGTCATTGGTAGTTCCTCCGGTACCGCACCTCCTAATAAGTATCGGTTGGCAATCACCTCTCCAACCGGTCAGCAGTACCGGGCAGCCATACCACACGGTGGAGGGCACCGTGCCTTTGCAAATCAGCGGCAGAGTGCTTCGCAAGGCTCTAACCAGCAGCGCTCTTATGCTTCTCGCCCGTCACAGCAGAATTCCCAAGTGGTGGCATCAAACCCCTACACTTGCTTCAATTGTGGCCGCACCGGTCACTTTTCGAAGGATTGCAGATTCCCGAAGAAGTCTCAGGGCAGCAACAGCAATAACAGCAGCAGGCAGAGCTCTCAGGCATCTGTTAACAATCCCAAGAGTGGCCGTGTTAACCATACTACAGCCGAGGACATTCAGGACGGAGAACCAGTGCTTGCGGGTACGTTTTCCGTTCACAGCCACCCCGTCCTTGTGCTATTTGATTCCGGTGCAACGCATAATTTCATAAGCAGAGCATGTGTGAAAAGGTTGCATCTCACCCCTACTACGCTAAAAGCACCATATTTAATTACTTTGCCTGGTGGAAAGATATCCGCCACGCACGGGATTTTTGCCTTGCCTATTATCTTAGAGGGTGTGACATATCCGACCAACCTCATCATTTTGGATGGACAAGGCTTAGATGTGATTTTGGGTATGAAGTGGATGAAGTATCATAAAGCCGTGCTGCACATTGATTCGCGGGAAATCCATTTGGATTCCCCGATCAATGGATCCACCGTCCTTAGGTTGCCTATCTTACGAACTAGAAGCCCCCTAGTTCACAACACCAACGGGAAAAGTCTTGAAGAAATTTCCATAGTGTGTGAGTATCCTGATGTGTTTCCAGAAGAATTACCGGGTTTGCCGCCCGACTGGGATGTGGAATTTCGGATTGACTTGCAGCCGGGAACCGCCCCAATATCCCGACAACCGTACAAGATGGCACCAAATGAGTTGGCGGAATTAAAGAATCAACTACATGATCTTTTGGACAAGGGTTTTATTCGCCCGAGTTCTTCACCCTGGGGTTGTTCCGCACTCTTTGTAAAGAAGAAAGACGAGTCACTGCGGTTATGTGTGGACTACCGACCGCTGAATGCTGTCACCATCAAGAACAAGTATCCTCTCCCGCGGATTGACATTTTGTTTGATCAATTAGTTGGTGCCAAGGTCTTTTCAAAAATTGATCTTCGCTCTGGCTATCATCAAATTAAGATAAGGGCGGAGGATATACCGAAAACAGCCTTTTCTACGAGGTATGGTTTATATGAGTACCTTGTTATGTCTTTTGGACTAACAAATGCTCCGGCCTATTTCATGTACTTGATGAACTCGGTGTTTATGCCAGAATTGGATAAGTTTGTGGTGGTATTCATTGATGACATCCTAATTTATTCCAAGTCAGAAGAAGAGCATGCTGAACATCTCCGTATTGTACTCCAGAGGCTCCGCGATCACAAGATGTATGCAAAATTCAGCAAGTGTGAATTCTGGTTGAGAGAAGTACCTTTCTTGGGCCACATTGTTTCCGATGAAGGTATTTCAGTGGATCCAAGTAAAGTGCAAGAGGTGCTGAATTGGAAGGCTCCTACATGTATCAAGGACATCCGTAGTTTTCTCGGGCTTGCGGGATACTATCGGAGGTTCATCCCCAATTTTTCCAAAATTGCAAAGCCTATAATGGAGCTGCTGAAAAAGGCAATTAAATTTTAGTGGAGTAATGATTGTGAAAAAGCTTTTCAAACTCTCAAGAAGCATTTAACCACCGCTCCGGTGTTAGCTCAACCCGATGTCACTAAACCATTCGATGTTTATTGTGACGCCTCCGACACGGGTTTGGGTTGTGTCTTAATGCAAGAAGGCCGTGTCATTGCTTATGCATCCCGACAACTTCGGAGGCATGAACAAAATTATCCCACTCATGATCTAGAATTGGCTGCAGTTGTTCTTGCTCTGAAGATATGGAGACATTATTTGTTGGGAAATTTGGTTCACTTATACACCGATCACAAAAGTTTGAAGTATATTTTCACACAACAAGAGCTGAACATGAGGCAAAGAAGATGGCTTGAGTTGATCAAAGACTACGAGTTGGAAATCCATTACCACCCCGGAAAAGCCAATGTTGTTGCCGATGCTTTGAGTCGGAAGTCACATTGCAATAATCTGGTGGTTCAAAAATTGGATCATACCGTATGTTGCGACCCTAGTGAACCAAGCCTCAGGATTCTCCCCCATGGTGCTTTGTATAATCTCGCTCTCATTCCCACCCTATGGGAGGAGATTATTGCTGCACAAAAGAGAGATAAAGGAATGGAACATATCCGGCGAAGACTAGAAAATGGTGACATCAAATGTCTCCGACAAGATGAGGATGGAGTGTTATGGTTCAATGACCGACTTGTCGTGCCCAAAGATATGGGGCTTCGAAAGAAAATTTTAGATGAAGCTCACTTGTACAAATACTCCATTCATCCCGGTAGCAACAAATTGTATCAAGATTTGAAAACCAAATTTTGGTGGACGCGCATGAAGCGAGAAGTGGCACGTTATGTGGCTGAATGTGACACTTGCCAGAGAATCAAGGCTGATCATTTGAAAAAGGCTGGTCAGCTGCAACCATTAAGTATTCCGTCATGGAAGTGGGAGGACATCAGTATGGATTTTATTGTTGGACTACCCCTCACTGCTCGAAGGCATGATTCTATATGGGTTATAGTGGACCGATTGACAAAGTCGGCCCATTTCATTCCGGTCAACACTAGGTACTCTGCCAAGGTATATGCCCAGTTATATATCTCGCGCATTTTGTGTTGGCATGGGGTGCCAAAGTCAATTATTTCCGACGGAGGGCCTCAGTTTGTTGCTCGTTTTTGGGAGCAATTACATGCATCATTGAAGACCAAGTTAATTCGAAGCTCCGCCTATCACCCCCAAACCGAAGGACAAACTGAGAGGGTAAATCAAATACTTGAGGATATGTTAAGAGCATGTGTTTTATCCGAAGGTGGCAATTGGGATGATCACTTACCATTGGCAGAATTTGCATACAACAATAGCTACCAAGAGAGTATAAAAATGTCTCCATTTGAAGCTCTTTATGGTCGTTCGTGTCGGACTCCTTTGAACTGGTCGGAACCTGGAGAAAGGGTAAATTTTGGACCTGATTTGATTGCCGAGGCTGAAGAGAAAGTGCGGCTCATTCAAGCAAATTTAAAGGCCGCAAAGTCCCGTCAAGCTAGTTACGCCGATAAGAGGCGCCGTCCTTTGGAATTTCGGCAAGGTGACCATGTGTATCTTCGTGTCTCACCCACAAAGGGCGTTCAGCGTTTCGGCGTCAAAGGAAAGCTCGCTCCCCGTTACATTGGACCATTCAAGATTATTGAGAAATGTGGACTCGTCGCCTACCGATTGGAACTACCCGACAAATTATCTGGAGTTCACAATATTTTCCATGTATCTCAACTCAAGAAATGTTTAAAGCCCCCTATTGACGTGGTGCTCGAAGATGTCGAAGGACTACAGGATGATCTCACCTATTCCGAGCATCCCGTCAAGGTGATTGATCAAAAAGACCACGTTACGCGCAACAAGACCATCACCTTTTATAAAGTTCAGTGGAGCAATCACTCAGACGAGGAAGCCACCTGGGAACAAGAGGAATATCTTAACTCCAAGTTTCCGGACTTTCTCGCTTCGCAATTGAGGTAACGCAAGCGAATCTTTTACAACCCCCCTCTTTTCTGCAGTTATTGCAAATCTCGGGACGAGATTTTCTTAAGGGGGAGGGCTGTAACATCCCACCCTAATCATGTTACAAATCTGCTGTTAGTTCAATTTGATCACAATTGTTAATGATCACTTTGGAAATTTTAATTTAAAAGCAAATCAATTGAAAATGGTCAAATATGAACTTGAACTAGAACTTCAAAATTTTGTATACAAGTGGGACCATTTGAAAATTTCCTTGGCATCCAGGGGCAAAAAGAAATTTTTTGGAGAATTTTGTGGATTTTTCTACAAAAGGAAATGGGCTCAAATAAATCAAAGTTCATTTATTCAAAATCTGTCTTAATTGAATTTTAATTCAAAATCTAAATCGAATTAGGAAAAGTCGTAATAAGCAAAAATGTTCATCTCAGTGAAACCTTCCAGAAATGATTTTATCAGATTTTTTGGAGCAGAGTAAAGTTTGGTTTCAATCAATTCAAGTCAGCACGTGCAAATTTATTTGAAAAATTCGAAAATTGCACTGTAGCGCCGGGTGTCGTCGCCGCCGCGCGCGCTTCTCTCTCTGCCCATTCCGCCGGGACTGTGGCCGGCGTCACCTCTGCACGGCGTCGACGACCGAGTCCGCATCCCTATCTCCTCCTCTCCGCGGTCCAGTCGTCGTCCTCGTTACTCTCGCGTCCTTCTCGCAAATTTCCAGCCGCCATTGCCGCCGTGGAGAGCTTGCCGCCGCGCCGTCCCTACAGCCACCTCTGAGCTCGGCCCCAGCAGAGAAAAAGTGTGCCACGAGTCCCTCTATCCTACCCACAACACAAACTAAAAGTTCCCCCACCCTACAGAGAGATCGAGGCGGGATTCCGACCATGGCCGCCGGGTGACCGTCGTCGAGTTCATCGCCAAATTCAACCATCTCGGTGAGCCACTTCGCAATTCCTCGCTCAGGGTGATGCACACCTCGCTTGCGCACCACCCAGTGCTGACCGTGACGTCGTTTGTTCAGTAACCTCGCCGGAATTCTCTTCTTCCCCGACACCGTTCGCCGGACCGCGCCGCCCTCTCCGACGAACTACCCTCTCCGGACCTCCTCCTCGTGCACACGTACCCCCGGAAGCTTCCTCTCATCGAGGTTAATCCCATGCTCCCCCTAACTCACTCCCTCGCTGCCTCCTCTCGCCGGAGCACCGCGCGCCGCCGCTCGGCGCCGCCGCCATTGCCGCCGACCTCCCTCCCGACCGCGCGCACGTGCACACCAAACAGTTTTAGGGTCGCCTCGATGCCCTCTACGCGTTGCCGCTGACCTTCGCGTGAGACTCGCCACCGTCTAGCCGGAACGGTGACCTCGCCGTCGCCCCTGTCGCGCTCACTGACACTGCTACATTGCCGCTGCCCCTTTTTCCTTTTTGTTTTCTCAGAATTTTTTATCAAACTTGTAAATTCGATAGAAATTCAAATACAACTCAGAAAAATCCGAAACTAAATTTGTTGGTTTCCTTATGAGCATACCTATCCAGTGGCACAACATAAACATCTGAATTCGTCTTAGTTAATGTTATAAAATTCAGAGAAGAGAATCAGGAAATCATTTTTATAAAAAGATGTCTCAATGCAAAAATTCTGAATTTTGGCATACACACTCCTAATAGGTTCACTGAACATCCCCCCAAGTGGTATCTTGAAATGCACCTTATTTTAGGAGTAATTTCAGTTTCCAGTTTCTAGAAAAATCTTTTTTATTATTTTATTCCTGCACCTTTTTGCATCAAATTTTGGATATGTTACTGTACCTAGGATTAGGATGCTAAATAAAAATACAAATTTAATTTTAGATCTTCCAGAACCCTTTTTAAAGAATTTAGAAGAGGATCCCTTATTTGCACGTAAGGAAATTCCTAAGTTCAAAATAATTTGTGTAAATCACTTGAGACCAGAATATTACAATTTGTTAAATGGCCCTGCAAGCATGTTGCATTGTGCATTATAAAATCACCATGTCATATTTGTCAAGGAAGTTCCATGAACTCTCTTTGATTTTGTGTATATTGTTGCATTCATTTAGGAACCGACGCCGGACTCGAGGACGTGGAGATCGAGGCCGAGGAGACCGGCGCTGACTTGAACGTGCTCGAGTGTGCTAACCACCAGCCCCAAGGCAAGCCCCGGTGCATTCCTATGTTTACCAAGTTTTCGGTTTTCTCATTTGTACTTCGAGTCGTGGAATGTGCATTATGTTTAGGAGTTGTATGGAACCTTAGATGCATTAGAAATCTCTATTCCTATGGGTTGGTTCAGTTTGGTACAGCCGCCCGTTAGTTGCTATGCTTAATATCGAGTCACCGTTAGAAGCATTCGAGTGGTATGGAGATCACTCGATGTTGGGGAAATGGGTTTACTTTATGCTCTCACATAATGATGATAATGAATTTGAGACCGAACGGGGAAGTTTCATGTGTAGGTTGGGGTGACAAGGCTCGCCTTGTTCGCCATAGCCCCGTTTGTGTCGGTTGAGGACCGTTCGTTGTGGCCCCGCTGAGCAAGTTTGAACAGTACCGGATGCATGCTAGGAGAATGGGAACTAGTAAACTTAGTAGCTCGATGCTATATTGTTGGACGTGAACCCACCTCTCTTTTGGTGATGAAGATGGTTATGGTGGAATCTGGGACCGTGTTTGAGGGGAGGGTGCCCGGGCGAACCACGGTTAGACCCGGCGTGGCTATCGCGTGGGGAGACGTGTACTCGGGAGAGGTGTTAAGAGGCTCGACTTTATGGTATCTTGTAAAAGGTTGCCGTGCGTGCCCCTTTTGGGTGTGCGTACGTCGTGTATCTCGGGTTTCGCCTGCAGGTGTAAATCGATTTGAATCGCCGTCCCTCGCGGTTATTGAGTACCACTTGTTCACTGCGTCACATCGTAGTAACAAGTGCACATGATGATGTTATATGCTGTTGTACTTCAATTATTTGTTTTGCAACCATGTATTAATTGCTTAGTTAGGTTGCTAATATTTATATTAATGCAAGAACCCTTTTTATTTGGCTAAAATATGAAAATAATGATCAATTATTAGTGCCGTTTTTGCAATTAAATTTCACCCCCTGGTCAACCCCCTACATATTAGAAGTCGGTTTTAGAAGGCCATTTTGACGGGTAAGACTTGCTGAGTATTAGTTGCTCAGGGTTTCGTTGTTTAAAATTTTGCTGCAGGTATTCCAAATTGCAATTTCTACGGGTGTTGTGGTAAGGTAGTGTGGGAGGGTGAACCGCCCAAAGACTGGTCCATTGAGTGGGTTCCCTCCTCTCCCAGCCAGAAGCAAGGTGAGTGAGATCGTGTCTACGGGCCGGACATGATTTCATTGTATATATGTATCGTCGTGTGTTTCGCTTCCGCTCGCGTATGTAATCGAATTTCGAACTCTTTTATGTAATATTAAGCGAACTTCAAACTTTATATCTTATGTTAATTACGGAACCAATGTAATAACTGAACTTAATGTAAACTTATTTTACTTATGCTTATGTGTATGGTCTATGCATACTTGCTTCGCCAAGTATCCCCCGATTAAGATCCTGGTTAGCCAAACCCCTCATTAATTTGAGGTGGGGTGCTACAGTGGTGTTGATTGCAATATCCCCTTTCATTGGAGGGGAGTTTTACAACTGCTAGCAGCGGACAAGTAGCATTAGTAATACATTCTGTTCTGGCCTCCAATTTTGTGGCATCCAGCTGGTTGACGTATAATACGTAGAATAAGATGTTCACCTTTAAGTTGCTGCCTTGATGTGGATCATGTATCACTAGTATCCTCGATGCCTGGCGCGACTTAAATTCAAACCTGCGACTTGCATATCCACCAAAATACACTCCACGAAGACAAGTTTTGTGGATCGGAGCATTTAACTTTGCCGACCGGTACGATGATGCCTGTGGTGCAAGGTACTCATCAGCGACGTGCCATGTACAAACATTTCTACATTTCTCCAAGAAATTTCATTCACAAGGTTGTCATTCTGTGGAACATATAAAATGACAAGAACTGAAAACAACAATCATATTACACTTGTTTTATTCACTTTACAGACAGTGACGAAGAAGCATCCATGTCACAAAAAGAAAGGCATTGACATGCACATACAAGCGCGCGCGCACAGAACACATAACATCGAACTAACCACTGATCTTAAGCCGGCCCGGCACTGAGACGATCATGCATGACCGACCTCACTCTGCCACGTTTGGTGGCAAAGCTGCCACCGTCCCGGCACAGGGATGCACCCTACCGGTCGACCATGAGTCCTTGCTATTGTCTACAGCAGGCCTCTTATTACCATCCTCCCGTTTATCACCAGTGGCTTCCATGGTCTTTTTCTCCTTCGCTTGGGCTGCTAGCTTGCACCGCTCCTGCTGCACATTCATCTGTGCGTAGGTGAATCCCATGGAGGTCATCTTGACCGGAAGCTGGTGGTGAGATGTTGCAGGCTCAGCTGCTTTCAGTCTGTTGGACTTGGACTGAGGCTAGCGTGGATTGACCTGTGTATTTATAGGCAGGAGTTGGTATTATTGGTGAAGGCACTATCTTGTTGATATTCTATTATATTGAAAGAAATTAGTTACGCTCTAATTCTTAAAAGAGTAATCATGCGAGAACATCCATTGGATGGAATTGCCAGCTGTATGGATCACTATAGGGTCTTGTTTATACTTGCTTTCCTGATGTGTATTTTGTTGTGTCTGACTCACATCTAACATCACTCCTCACTAGTAGAATGTCCTCAAATTTCAGAAGTCACACAGGGGGACAGTTGACCACATATAAATATTTATATAGCAATAGATAAGTCAAATTTACTTACCAAGCTGTGCCAGCGCTACTAACTTGCCACTCGGCAAATCTATATTTCGTATTTGGTGGTAGCTGTTAGGTACAGCACCTCAGAAGTTCATTACCACTCTCGCTGATGACCACAGTTTTTGCACCAAAGGTTGAAGCTATTGGTCGTGGAGCTCTTAAGTTGGTTATCCATAATCAGTGGTCAAAAACCCTAAGCCCACTCGGCTAATCAGTGGATTGGCTTTTCCAGTTCTGAAAGGTGATCTACTGATCATACCAGAAATGCAATTTTGTGTGGTTCATTTCCATACCTTTTGTCTGTGAATGTTTATTGGAACACATCGTTTTCAACCCAATGCCGCCTCTTTGTTCCCTGCCTATTGTTCCACTACAACTCTCAAATGGGGAGATTCAGACCCAGTTGCGAGCTTTTGCATGGCACCGGGTCTAACGAATTAAAACAGTTCAAGAACAGTTATTAAATATATCTTTTATTAGATTCTTAAATTTTATAAAATAGAGATTCTAAAAAATAAAAGTTTTCTGATGAGATTCATTAAATTTCAAATGAGATTATTTTTTAAAATTGATACTTACAAAAAAGATTATCATCCTGCTATGGTCTTCATCAAACAATAGTTGCACAAGCACCATTTTGTAGCGAAAGGTAATGGAGCCCTTCGGCCAGGGAAATGGAAGGGGTTTCAGAAGAATGCAGTGGTCGGTGGCACAGAAGACAAAGATAAAATCGATTCCCAAGTTGTGGAATCTGTCTACAAAATAGACCATGTTTCTCCACGTTGTATAACAAGCTTAATCAGTGAATAATATTCACTAGAAAAATAATATGTTGCTAAACCACCATGCATGTCTTGCTTCTCCACTTTTGAACAAAAATCATGAACCCTCTGTATATAGCTCTGAAGATCGCCTCTACATAGTAAATTTATCTTTGTTAAAAACGTGTCCAATTTTAGACGTGCTTCTTGACACATAACTGAGAACATCCCAAAGCAATTTGATATTAACTCACATCTCGTCTGTCGCACGCCAAAGCACAGGTCTAACGGCATGCTTGGATGCCCGCCACAACTCGCCACACCGAACGTTTGGCGCCCCACAGCTGTGCTTGGTTTCCACGAAGGATTTGGCAGC
This sequence comes from Eragrostis curvula, assembly GCA_007726485.1. Taxonomy (NCBI): domain Eukaryota; kingdom Viridiplantae; phylum Streptophyta; class Magnoliopsida; order Poales; family Poaceae; genus Eragrostis; species Eragrostis curvula. The sequence continues at coordinate 88,463 of RWGY01000719.1, read as the reverse complement.
CAAAGTTTCTGTCCTCATCGTTTAGCTCAGTTTTCTCGTCGTTTAGTGTGTGGCGGCTGTGGCAAATGAGGTGTCCTTTTTTTGCGCCACCGTTGTGGCGACGCCGAACTTACGGCTTGGCAATTGAAGGCCAGGAACCAAACATCCTCTAAGTCCCGGCCTAGGTTGTTGGCCGTTTTCAGAGGCCATGGTGCCGCTGTGTAAGGATGAGGCAGGGGTTCGGGAGTTTTCTCGACCTAGGTGAGAAGATCTTCTCTATGCAAAAATGCCCGGGGGGGCTGTCTTACCCCGTAGGTCGAGTTTTCTTTATATTAGACACAATTCACAATATCGGCCATAAACACACTTCTTGACATGCTATTGTGAACATGTCAAAGCGGCATACCATTAGGCATACGGCGACCATATGTAGATCATGGGACGATGCTTCTTGGCATATTTAATAAGTCGGCATTTATTTTTATATGAAATTTTGTATACCTGAAAATATTCTATTTCACAAGTCTGTATTTGTTTTTATTCTTGTCATTTTTTTCAAACAAATATAGATCACAATACTGGGTCTCTCTCTTTGTACTTGAAAAAGGGAGGGCATAAATAGTGGCAGATAGCTTAAAGATGAATTATTGAGGATTGATCTACCTCCATAACATCAATATTTATCTCTCTAACCACTCAATTTCTTCTCAAAATTATCCTTTTGAAATTATTCTCGTGTTCATGTTACTTATTCAGTTTTCATGCATCTGTATGCCAAGTTATTTTAGGCAGTCCCCTTTGACACACCCAAATAATTCTATATAACGATCCTCAAAAACCATAGCCTGGCCCTGAAATCACATACCAAGATATTTAGGAAAAGCAGTTTATGAGATTACATCTTCTTATAAACTTATGAAAAATTTATTCTGGTCTGCATATACAAACGACCACTTTTGAACCGTTTCCATGTGCGTGTGTTAAGTCAGAGGCTTAACACCTATGATATGAAAATGACCTGCCACCCGTCTCTAAAAGCAAGCCGTGCAGCAACATGCATGTTATTGAGAAGAATTAATATTGTTTGAAGCACTATCATATAGCCCACACTTTGGGCCTCCAAGTTTGAGAATGGACCGGATGGCCCTATAGTATGAACAAGATAATGTTGCTTGTGCGATGCTGGCCAATCCTTGTCTCGTTAATATTTGCCACGACCCACGACCGTTGGTGGCCATGTGGACAATAGTTAAGGAGTGGCAAGCTAGTGGCACTTTCCTCGGACATATTTTGTTTGATGACAATTTACCGATAGTATCAGAAATATTTATATTGTGAATAAGAAGCTTCTTTTCTACTCCCGGATGTAGTTACTTTCACATTTGTAAATACTTAAGGTTTTTTAAAAAAATATGTACCCATACTAGTTACCTTGAATTTGTTTACGACATTACTAATTATTAGTAACAAAGCTACGGTTCTTGAGACCCAGTATAGTCATGTATTGCTTCGACAAAAATTTCAGTATGTTCGATTGTTGCAAAAATAAAATTGCAAACACTGACTACTATGCTTTATTCCCTTTACAGACAGGAAACAAAGAAACTTGCATTAGTTTCTGAAAAAGGAAACAAACTACCACACAACAAACGAAAACTACAAAAGATCCAATCGTTGACTCCGGCGGCGCCGCGACAAGGCCGACATCATCGGCCCCCGTTTTGCGCCGCCGCCCCGGCGCTGGGGTGCACCCTCACGCTCGCCCATGAGCCGCCGCCGGCCTTGCTTGTGTCGTCGTCAGCCGTGCGTCTCTTGTCACCCTCCTCTTCTCCCCCACCCATGGCCTCGGCCTTCTTCTCGTGCTCCTGGGCCGCCAGCTTGCAGCGCTCTCGCCGGACATGGATCTGCGCGTAGCTGAACCCCATGGAACTCATCTTATCTCGGAGGCCTGAACTGAGAGAGATGCGGATGCTGCTTTCAGTAATTCAGTGCGTTGGACTTGGGCAGCGGTGCGTGTATTTATAGGTAGGAACTGGCATTATTGGGGTGGGCGCCATCACAGTGTGGACTCCGTGTGCTCCTGCTGATTTTTCTATTCTAATTCTATGGGCTTATCTCCTGGGCGGCCGTGACTCGTGAGGTGTTGGAAGATGGAGGCTTTGTAGGCTCAAAAAACTGTCGCACCTGTGGGCAAAGCACGTGGTTTGTGGAAAGGCTTGTGCAAAGCCTACCCGGTTTGTGGAGACTTCCGAGTCGAAGGTGTCATCCATCCGGAGACAAAACAATTCTGACGTGCATACGTAACTCAAAAATAATTGAGGTGCCGTCTTGTATTATTGTACTATCATATTCAGGAGGGCGCCGTCGGCATGCGAGGACTTTCGTCGCGCCTCTACAGTAAGTAGCTTGATAGGATCCGTGTCATTTCCTTTTCTGTACCAATTGTAAAAGGTTACATACTGTGCCTCCCGTCAAATATGCTTCACGTTTCAGACATGGACCAGAGTGTCTTTTGCCCTTGTTCTCTGTGCCTTAACGTCAAGAGTTTAGGAATAGGAGGTAGTATCATCAAAATTCCTTTGGTGATTGTAATTTTATCAACCCATGATTGCATATACGCTCAAAATTAAAGAACAAAATCGTCAAAAGATATTGCGTGATTAGATTACTGTGTACAAGTATCCGCAGAAGTTGTTCCACTGTTCCTGACATTTAGATGTATATCCATCCATCCACCTTTTGATAAAAACAACAGTGCCCTGTGCACTTTTGATGCAGACGTGTCATGATGCATCTGGGAAGGGAACTTCGCTTGCATCTCCCTCGGTCCCTGAAGGCAAACCCAGGCATAAAGCTTTTGCTTCTCTAGAAATGGTATGGATTTGTCTCTGGGCTTTGCTTGAGTGTACCTTGGCACAGTGGAAAGCAACAAACAGGCTGTTCGGCAGCCTGCGACTACGGCTACGGCTGCAGAAAAATAACTATAAACACTGTAACTGCTGCTGAAAAAATAACTGCGAACACTGTAACTGCTGCTGCTGCCTGCTGCAAAACATACAAACTTTCTTTTGAAGTGGAGCACCAGTGGGATGGGCAGAGAACGGCCTCCACTCCACTAGCGTTAGGATCAGACAGGCGGAAGATTGATATCACAATTATTTGATGCACTGTGGCCGAATTATTGTCTGAGTCTATGTGCACTTGTGCTGTGCAAATAGTGATGTCAAGGTCAACTTGAACAGCTTCTTGGTGTTGTCTGTCCCCTTTTACAATTGCGCCGACCTGAATGGATCACTGAATGAGCAAGTCTTTCTGGATAGTACTGATGAGGATAATGGAACCATTTAATTGTCAAGAAAAAATGAGTCACTATGCTGGTTTATCCTGACTACTGAAAGAAGTAGAAAGCTTTGCTGATAAACAAATCATGTAATCATCATCTCTTCATTGAGCTTTTTGCAAAATCAAATTAACAGGAATAGATACAAAAAATGAGTGTCATTGCACAACACACCATTGCAGTAAGGATACATGATCTGTATCAAAGGCATCTACACTGTTCTGGAAACCAGAACGATCAGAGCCTCAGAAAAACGATGTGTTAGGATCTGACTTGCATGTAGTCTATTGCTTGGGCTTGAGCAAAGTCTGGCAGAACAAAGATAAAGCATCTCGAGCCTCCATAAGTGGAGGAAGAGTGAACGGCAGGAGAACACCGCCCTCCTGATGCTTTTTGGTCGGAGGAATCCGGTCAAGTGTGAGCGCCATCGCAGCCTGCTGCTTGTTGAGACCATCCATAATACAGGAGAATGCAGCGAAGGTGACACAGCTGTGAAACATTGCTTGGGGTGCACCTATGAGAAAGTATCAAGCATATGAGAAATTTTGCAGCTTAAAGTTCATGGTTACACAAAAGGGGTTTCCAATTTGTTTATAAAACTAATTGATGGTGATGGCCTACACTTAAAAGTCAAGATTTGAAATACACTTGTATCCAACTTATTTTCATGAAAGCATGAAAATGTTTGTTACATCTATCGTACTACTATGAACTAAAGCAACAACACATAACATTTTCAAACCAATTTTATTATGGACAATGAACATTGCCTGTGGACTCTTTGAAATCCAAGAAGACGCATATGAGTATTGATAAAAACAGACTACTAAAAATTAGACTAGCTGAAGGTAACAAGTTACAGGAGCAAAAGTTCTGTTCTTTGTTTTCTGTCAGGTGCTGTTTGCAAATTTTGTTTATGTACATCCGTACGTGATCAGCCCTTGATTTTCCTTTCAATGGGATGATCCTCATCTCAGTTCATTTCTTTCAGTTGAAATCGCATATTGAAATAATGCAAAAGGTGCTACTCCCTATGGTGCCCAAACTTGATTCTGACTACTGCTAAACCACTTGGCCTTTGCAACAGGAAATTAACAAAGTAAGCATGTGGCCCAGAACATAAGCAGCAAAGGTAAGGTTTTCTTAATCTTACATAATCCGGATGCGCATCGAAACATTTAAAACTATCTCGAAACCATAGAACTACAAAGGCGCAAACTGACAGCAGCTCAATTGGTTAGTGCCTCAGGTGATGAGGCCTCCCACCAGGGTTGAAATCCTGGTATGCACCAAGTTGTGGTCTTGTGGAATTAAAAAATCTCCTTGCTGAAAGGCTAAAATATAGTGGCGACAACGCCAACTTTGGGTGTCAAGAATCAGTGCCATCGGCAGGTTTGGGCTCTCCTACCTGGGGGTAGTTGCAGTAGTAACCACCACGGTCAATGGTGTTCGACACAAATAACTGTGCGGCCCTATAGGGTGATGCCGGGGTTTGGGGATTTTCTTGACAGGAAAAGGTTGAGCTTCTCAATCAAAAGAAAGCCGTGGGGGGCGGTCTTATCCCAACTGGTCAAGTTTTTTTTTAATATATATATATATAGAACTACAAAGGTAGGATTGGCTCTTCGACAGTACAAAGCATGGCCTTTGCTAGAGCACATCCTAGATCTACAATTCATTGATAGATGTTATGGTAATGTTATTCTAAAACTTCAAAGATAAGTGGGGGGGAGGCATGAAGAACCAACCCTGAATAAGAATAATGCAAAACTTGCTATAGAAACCAGTTTTCAGCTAATAGTGCTCACGCATGCAACAAGGCAAGATCCAAGATCAAGGATAGTAAGCTGTAAGCCTTCTGGCAGAGATTCCAGAATATTAACCTACAATGGGTATACTGTCTTCTCACAAATCAACATAATTTTGTGTTGCTTGCTTAATCTGTTTGAGGATTGACTAGAAGACAAGTGAGAAAGGAGGTAGTTCCCCTATGGGTAGCCAGCCCTTAGGCTTGTTGGTGCAAGGCAGCAGCGGCGACGCCGGCGATTGTGTCCTTGAGAGCTAGGGTCGACCCCTAGTTCCCAACGGGTACAGGGGTACTACTATATAGAGGAGACTTGGTTGACTACTAAGTACAAAGGGCACTAGTAACCTAATGATATGGAATAGGCCGCGCGAGTATACCAACCCATTTATTGGCCTGGTAGCCTATTAGGCTGGCCCATATAGCCATGACATTGTGGCCTGGGCATTGTAGAATCGTCGATTTTGGAAGACTCGTACTGTTATGTTGTTAGTTTTAGTTTAGACAGGCGCAAATGTAATCAGGTTTTTGTGGGGTGTGTGCGTGTTGGCGTTGTACTCTCTTCTTCTATGAACGCAATGTTATCCCTAAGCCAATTTTCTGAACTATTATGAATATGGGAGCAACTGTAAGATTTATAAATGACCCCTCACTTATTCTGAGAGAGGAAGAACAAAATCATACATCTATCTCATTTACAGAAGTAATGAAAAAAAAAAGTCAAAGCACTAAATGGATCATTCTGTTTGATGCAGAAAAATTAAATGCTCCTAAATGCTGCAGACCGTAATATAGAACACTTGTTACTAATGAATTCCTTAATCCTTGAAAGAAGTAATTGTGCACAGAAGTAGCAATGCCGGCCATAAAAGGTGCTCATTTAACGGTAAAGGAGTGCACGTTCAAAGGATTTTCATATCAGTCTAGCAAATAATAACAATATCATGGTAAATGAAATTTGGAAAGATTAATTCATCACTCTATGCTTACAGAATTATATTAAAAATTGAAGCAGTGTGCTTGGCATACCATTTTATTTTTAAAGTTTCTCGATAATAATAATTATTAATACTACTGCTACTATTATTATTAGATATGATGCCTTCAGAATATTAAGAACAAGGCCATCCACTGCAGCAAATTCATACAGAGAAGTTTATAAATGTCAACCCGAAGGAAATCTTCTGAAATTTATAAAGTACAAAATCCAAGCACAGACTTGGAACTCTGCTTTAGAACTCAGAGGACTACCATTTTTCTTTCTCAATATAATTTAACTAGAGAGGCTCATGACAGGACCAAAGCTATGTACTAAATGATTCAACAGTGTATCATATCAATGTAAGCTTTGCTCCTTGAGAGAGCAAATGAAAATCAAATTAAAGCAACTCCAAATAGCCTCCCTAACATGTTCAGAGTCAAAAGAACATGAACAAGATGCAACTAGGCTGCCAAACGTGTTTAGTCACATGGCACATAACACTGGTATATTATAGGCTCATTCCATACCTATATGGATAGTAATGATGATAAACCTAAATAGTTTGATGAATACTTTCGACCTCCAAGTGAAACTGCAACTTGCATTTATTAAATATCATCCCCGCATACAACACAGGGCACCAAATCAAAGTTACTGTAATAATACTCTACAAACCAATATAGTTAGGAAAGTGTTGGATAGGTCTCAGAAACCTGGATAAACACTACATATAAAATGGAAAAATAAAGAGACTAAAGAACTATCATTTAACAGACAAGAACAAGGTACTGGTTTGCAAAAGAAGCCAACAATAACCGTGCCAAGTTGATAAAGATACCATTAGCAACATTATGTACTATAATGTACATTAGCAACATTATGTACTATAATGTAGATGTACCTGGAAAGCTCAAAGCAAGGCCTGTGGAACAACCAGCCACACCGGCATTGATAACTGCAAAAGTAAGCATTTAGTTGATAAGGAAGACTTGCCTCTATAGGAGATTACATAGAAATAAAATTACAACAAGGTGCATACTATCATCTTTTCCTCGCAGTCTTTTCATCAAGCACATGATGAAACTCTGGACACCAGCTAGAGCCGCAAAAGTCTAATGCAGACATAAAGGGAGAGAAAATATCATGAGCAATCTTTCATATAAAAGAATAGCACAATTTGTTTATCTGAAAATATTTACAGATTGTTAGGGTCAGTTAACCTTGGCAGTGGATCCAGCATTGCTAAGTGAAGCCTTCAAACCTTTGTTTGTAATCAAACCTTGTCCTGGAAAACAAATGAAAACAAGCAAGATAAGTGAAACAGAATAAAAATAAAGTTTAAAGCATATGACCGTATCCTAATAATAAACTAGTTCCTCAAAGAACCTCTGCCTGATTCAACTGAACAGATCATTTGATTGCCATGAGAATCTGATTCAACCTCTCTTGATCTGACACCAAAGAGGTATCCAAATATTTCTAATTAAGTTGACAAAGTTTCAATATTATAATTTGTTAAGTGAATAATCATACATATGGTTACATTATCAAAAACTAAATGGCTTGAATTACAAGAGAGTTGTATTAGGTCACCCTGTCAGTTTGTTTAGCTGCCATCCAATTTAGTGATGAAGCTTCGCTGGACTTGTAGGACACAAGGTTTGAAGTCCTCAAAATCAGTGTCACGCATCAAACCATGATTTTATAGGTTGGTACTGGGAATTGTGCCTTTCTCCTCCTGGCATTAACTTTCAAACAATTAGAAACTTGACGTTTTTACACATCCATAGTCAGATTGGCTATCAATCCCCTCCCATGGCCATCAGGAGTCCGTTCAATCTACCCCTACAGGAGCCCCTACAGGGGCAGGAGGAGAGCTTAAGAAAAGCTGATGGTAAATTAACAATTTCTAGTCCCTGTCAAAAACACAGCTTTATTAATCGTCCAAAAAGTCCTGTCACACTCACATCATCTCGATTAAGCTATGAGCTCTGCTACGATGAACTAACAGCGTAGTCCCTGTTTTTTTTTTATACTCAATCCCCTTGAATTATGTCAGCTACACATGCTTTGGTTGAAGGGCACTTTCGTACTCTGGATAAACTCCAAGAATTGACTACTTTTTTTGAGCGATCAACCCGGGGGGGGGGGGGGGGGGGGGGGGCGAGAGTATCCCCACCTGAAATTTCATTAAAACAGGCCATCAACAGGCCAAGGCACTCTGTTTACAACATGCTCAGCAAGAAAACATTTTCATAGAGGAAGAAAGACACCACGCGTCAACAGACGCCCATGATCATTCTAGAAAGAGCACCAGTGAAGAGCATAACTCGCCGAAGTCGAAAGCAAGTTGTCGCTTGCCAACTTGTGCCACCGCCAAGCGAGCCCTTCGATGATCTTCACCCCACAGCGATTGTTATGCATAGAGTCGAGGTCGACAGATGACAATCGTGATTTGCAGCACCTTAGTAAACCATCCGGTATCCAAATGACGTACTCCAATGCCCGTTGAGGGGAGGAAACCACAAAGGGGGGAGGATAATCGATAGGAAAACGAGGAGATCCAAGAGAGGGGATCATGGTCTCGCTATGCCGGCATATGATGAGATGATGCAATCAGGAGATGAAAACTCTACGAAGAAGAACACTGACAGCAAACACTTGTCAGCTCACAGCAAATTGCAAACGACAGTAAGCAGAGGCAATGCATGAAAGCAAGTTGTCGAAGATGAACTCTGTTTGCGTTTGTTCATACCGAAATTTGCCCATGGCGCAACTAACCCCTTCCTACAAAACTAAACCCATCTATTCATCCAACGATTCCGCCAAAAAAATCTCCCAAAAATAAATTAGTATAGTTCTATGGCAAGCACATCTAAGGCGAAATGAAACGACAGGGCAAAAATATATATAGAATTTTTTTTAAAAAAAAAAAGGTAGAGACCGTATCCGACGAGCGAGCCAACGAAGGCGCCTGCGGCGAGGTCCCCGGTGGAGCGCAGGAGGCAGACGACGGGTGCTGCTAGCGGCGGCGGCGGCGGCCCGCCAAGCTCGTCCCCGTCCCCCTCGCGCCCGCGCCTCGCCGCCATCTGCCTTCTTTCCCTTTTCTTCTTTCTTCGTTATCTTGAGGGCTCCGCTCTCTCTCCTCCCTCTCTCTCTCCTCCCTCTCCCTCTCCCAACAGGGTTTATCGCTGTCAGGCGGGGGGGCATGGGATACAAGATGAGACTTCATACTTCTACTAGGGTCCCGCCTGACAGCGAGGTTGAGGTTTAAGCATAGGAAGTTTCTTTCGCAAATGGAATGCATCGTTTTTTTTTTATCTCTACTGCTTTTTAATTTTGCTGTGTCTATGCTAATTTTTTTTTAAAAATGCAAATGTCCATTTGCAACTTAAGATGTTTTTCATATTCCCATCCACAAATACTTTTGTTGCAGTCTAACATCTGCAAGTTACTCAAAAAAAAAAAAAAAGAACACCTGCAAGCTACTCATAATTTTCATATGACAACTTTAACCGATCAATGTGGCTCCTGTTTAGCTTCAAACATTTTCTCGGATGCTTCATCGTAGAATAATTAACATCTATATTAGTGTAACATCACCTAATTTTGTCTAATTAGCACCAACGGCACAAACATCTAGCCACAACGCTATGAGATGCCATGAGCAACATCGAAGGGAAAAACTTGATGATTATGATATATGTGTGATTCTAACAATATTAATTATGAGATATCTAGTTATGATATACAATTTGAAGCAATGTTACACATTTGCCAAGAGCAAAATTGCCCGGTTAAAGTTATCAGGGGGTATATGAAAGCTATGTGTAACTTACAGATGAAAGAGGTTTTGCCCTAGTGGTTAAGGCACCTGAGTAGCATATTTGAGGTTATGGATTCGACTCCCGGTGGGAGCGAATTTTCCAAGATTTAACGGCTTTGTGCTTTCAGCGGTAGGCGACGTGGCCTTCGAAGATGCTCATAGGGGTAGGGTTTGCCTATTGCCTTCATAAGGGTGAGTGTGCGTGCATTGTGAAATGTCTGAGTTGTACTGTGTAATAAAAAAAATTATAGTCAAACCTTTTTCAAGAATGAACAAAACATTTTCCAGAATATGTAATTGTGCCCCACCATGGACCCACCCAAATGGGGTACGACTCCCGTAGCAGTAGTCACATGCGGGGAGCGCAAGGCGTGCAAAATTCTTGGATTTCCATCTCTCATACCAAGTGTTGTGTTATTCAGACCACAACTCAACCCAATAGTAGATAGATCGCTATATACATTTATCTGATTAACAAGAGAAATTTGTGTAAAGCCATCATTTGATTGTATAGAAAATACTAGAAGGAAAATAGTTAGACAGAGAGATAAATATTGCATCTGGTTTTTTTTCCCTATCGAGGTTAAGACATGCAAGAAAATTAGTGCAATGCCTTGTCTATAAAGACAACAAGAAGAATCGAGATAGATAGATAGATAGATAGATAGATAGATAGATAGATAGATAGATAGATAGATCAACAGACAAACAAGCAAATAGATAGATAGAAAGCAACAATCGCATATTCTTACATATCATCAACAACTACATTTGTGAAAAGAAAAAAAAAGATAAGGCAAAGCAAAAATAAATACATGCACTTTCCTTAGGTTTAACCTACGAGGACACTCTCGAGTGGGAAAGGATTCATGATATGAAAATTGAGGCGTAGAATACAAACAGTAACCGAGGACACCACAATCATCCTATTGAGCTGTCTGAAACCTTATGGGTTGCTTTAGTGGAGACGTCATTGAGCTGTCTAGTAATTGTGGCTATGTCCGGCCTCATAGCTGGGTCTTCATGCACGCACTCGAGTGCTATCTCGATGCATCTCTCTATCTCATCATCACATTTCGTGTCCATGACTGCATCCTTAATGTTTTCAATATCCTTCTTCTCCCAATGATCGCGTACCTGCATATTGCACATGTAACTTGAGCAATGAGTACTTGTAAGTGCAAGCTCACAGAAACTGTATACATATACAGGTGTGCTTTTTCGCAAAAAAAAAGTATATATGGGTGAGCGAATGCAGAAAGATATTTGGCTAATATAAATCATCAAAATATAGGTTCATTTGATAAAAGGTATATGACCTAGTATGTGTGTCAGTGATTAAGTCATTATTGTACTAACTAGTTTCCTTCGGTTTTATATTAGAATCGAGATAGTACATGAGAGTTATACGTACCTGCTTTATAAGACCTTCACCATAATGGTTTGAATTGTCTAGCGACGAGGAGGACAACGGCGTGGTGGAAGAGGATCTCCTAGACTTGCCAGTTACCATCTCCAGGATAATAAGGCCAAAGCTGTATATGTCCACCTTTGGTGAGGCTTTCCCTCTTTCCATGAACTCCCGCGGCATGCATGTCCTGTGTATTGCATGTTATTAGATGCAAAGACAAATTAGGAGTTTTAGATGGGAACTATTTGGATATTAAAAGTAAAATAATAAAGTGTTTGACCAACAACAATAGTACTAGTAGTAAAAGAAAGGTTGTAAGTAGGTTACTCACATGTTCCCGACGACTTTGTCAACATATTCATGCTGCTTGTCAGTGTCGTGATTCCTTGAGATTCCAAAGTCCGATATTTTGGGGGTGATGACGATGCCCCCGTTCCTCTTGTCTTCCTGGACATGGAGTAGTATGTTGTCGGTCTTGAGGTCCATGTGGATAATGGAGATGTCATTCGGGGACTCGTTGTGCAGATACTGCAGGCCACTGCAGATGCCTTTGAGGATGTGGCATCTCTCCTTCCAGGTCAGCCTCGCAGCTCCTCGCCGGCCGTAGAGCCGGTCCTCTAGGGTGCCGTCGGGTAGGTATTCGTAGCAGAGAAGGCCCTCTTGCTGGCCCTGGCCCTGCCCTCGGACGCAGAAGCCTTCCAGCTTCACAAGGTTCTTGTGCTTGAGCCCCGACATGATGCTCACCTCGTTCATGAACTGCTCCACCTCCACTTTTTCTTTCCGCTGCAGCTTCTTCACCGCTATCACCTTCTTGTTCTCAAGCGTTCCCTACATGTTTGTTGTGTGTGAATGTCGGTGATTCCGTTCAAGAAATCGGTAGCTTTTATTTTCTTTTAGGCGCATGCGTGCGGTAAATACAAGCTAACCATACGTACCTTGTAGACGACCCCGAATGCTCCACGGCCGAGCTCTGCGTCCTTGGAGAAATTGCCTGTTGCCTTTTTAAGTTCTTCGTAGGTGTACTCCTGCAAAAGATCGATCTGCACGCTTGTGTCCCCCATGGTGATAGATCCGGCACGCCGAGCTCGCCTTCCTCGGACACAGCATGCCACCACCACTGCCGCTAGCAGGGAAGCAATAGCCGTCCCCACGCTGACGGCCACCACGATGACTGTCCTCTTATTGTGTGACCCTTATTATAACAAAACATAAGTGTAGCAGACCAAGTATCAATTAAGCACTGTGGCTCATCTCGTGAAGGACGGTTACTGATAAGTAAGACTAGATAGCTCACCACCATTGTCAGCCACCGACGACGACGTGCCTTTAGTGTTGTTGGTGACATCTGCAAAAGGAAAAACATCGAAGCTGTCGTTGCTATGCCTGACACGGCAGCTATAAGTCCTGGCCTCGCCGGTTGATCTTATGTAGGAGAAGCTGGAGACGTTGCTCGCAAGAAGGGCAAGGCAAGCCTTGCACCCTTCCGGCGCCAGATCCCAAGTGCACTGCACCAGCGCGAACGGGGACGCCTTGCTCGCCGCGAAACGCTGCGGCGAGCTTATCGCCTGCGCGCTCAGTTGGATGAGCACCTGCTTCAGGGCTTCGGTGTACGCGTTCTGCACCATGGTCTGTAACCGATCAGACCCGGGGACACTGTACACGATGCTAGTGTCCACCGTGCCGAAGAAGCCGGCGTCCGAGTAACGGACGACGCACTGGTCGTACATCGCCACCACCGTGCTGCTGCCCGGGCACTGCTTCAGCAGGCCGCTCGAGTTGCTGGTAGCCATGGCCAGGCAATCACGGCAGTCCCCACGTGTGAAGTCGGCCGCGCAAAGGGCCAGCACGTAGGCCGTGCCGGGAGCCCCCGGCTGGCCGGCACTGCCGTTGAAGAAGCCACCGTTCTTGGACACGGTGGTGTCCGGGAGAGTGGCCAAGAGCTGGTTCAGGTTGGTGGCGTAGACGTCGGCGGGCGTATAGTTGCCCACCGTCGAGCAGTTGATCGGGGCTTGCAGCACCGCGGTGCCGGCTGCGTCGCAGCGAGTGTAAATGTGGCCGCTGAGCAGCCAAGACAACAATAAGAGGAGAGGGAAGGGACTAGTAGCCACCATTGCCACCGGCTATGAGTGTCGCGAGATATGGAAGGCTTGGTGCGAGAACTCAAGTGCTGCATGCCTCGATACTTATACACGCGCGCGTACAGAGCCAGCTGTAGCAAGAAGTTCATCCATCATATGGAACTTTAAATTATTTGGATAGTTCGTCAAGCTTGCAGGCCAGCTCCAATTTAGTACCCTGTTGTTGCTTTTCTGATGTTACCATCAATTTGAGCTAACCCCGAAATTAACCTCCATATATAGTGCTATAAGAGCACGGGACATCCATTGACTTGACACTTTATTCTGGAAGGTTTATTATTACAGTATAACTGCATGTATAACCAATTGTCCAGTAACGATAAATCTAGCTACTACTGTAAATGCCATTGGTCATTTAATTTTCTTAGGTTACGAAGGAGATAAAGTATTATACCACTATGCGCAAACACCATACATATATGTCCCTGCATTCCTTCCTTCCACATGCCTCTAATAAGTTGTGCAATTCTACTCAAGCGAGCATGGTTGGCACCAACTGTGCGTTGTGTTCGATATACATCGCATTCAGCAGTAATCAAAGAATACTCTCAAGTCTTAACCAGCCTGACCGTGCACCAGTACATAGAGAGAGATGTTACAGCAATCACGCGACGTTTCCCAGTGGTCCGTGGTTCTTGAAACCATTGACTGAACATACAAAATTCAAATTAACTCCAAATGAGGTTGAATGAAGAAAACTAACCCCTTTTCCTAAGTTGTCCAGTTGGGATTCATATGTATTTTGACTAATTCTCTCTGGAGTATTGTTGTTACAAGTTGATAGGGCTTGAATCTGTCAAAGAGCAAGTGGAGGTTATTAGAGATAGATAAGCTTCAAGTCATCACAAATTATCTTGCAGCTACTCTAGCCTGTCGGTTGTTCTTTTTTTTTTTCCTAGATCACATGGTATCATATGTGTAGTGTTTTGATTATGTTGACCTAAACCTCAAGTCAAGCAAAAGTAGGTATTAGGACAAACATAGCTCCCAATATACTAATGGGGCAAATATGTATAATCCCTAGTTGATATGTTGACAGAGTTATATTATAATGCTCACCATCACACAGTATACGCACCAATGAGGGCGCCAGCTGCTCGCAAGTCTAGAGAAAAACCACGCAAAACATTATTTGTATACGTATGTAAGAGCTCCCCCCCCCCCCCCCCCCCCCCCGTCCCCAAAAAAAAACACGGATCCGACTCCCTCCCACCCGCGTCCACCTGGCCTCCAAACCCTGGGACACTCCCTGTTTTATCTTCAATGTCATGACCACCTCCTCTCGAGCAGCGCTCGCAATGGTTCGGATCCAGGGGCGATATGGCAAGGCGTGTGGATATGGGGCATGGCGGTGAGGATTCGTGGTCGTGACGGTGGACCGCGCGAATCCGGCAAGGAAGAAGGTATAGGGGGGAACCCGCTCCATCGCCAAGCTCGACGACGGGAGGCGACCTCCCTCGTCTTCATCTCCCCAACTTGAAACGCGACCGACACTCCTCCCTCGGCAGCGCAGGTTGAGGATGGTGGGGACGTGGATCCGGCCGTGGTTCGGCAGATCTGGTAGAAAGGCGCAGTGTTGTGGTGTGGCGGCCAGCATGATGTCGCGACCGTTGGTTCTAAGACCCGGAGACCTACCTGAGTGGGCGCGTTATCGAGGGCAGCCGCGAGCCGGCGTCCATCGGGTTTTTTTTCTCTGGCTATTAGATGAGGTTGCACTGAACGCTACGGAGGCGACACCATTGGGTTTTTTTTTTCTTTGGCTATGCCTCTTTATATTTGTTCCGATCCCCTGTTCATTCATTAAAGATCCAAGGCAAAATACCCTGTGTATGCGCGAGTGCGTTTCAGTTTTTGTCTTTAACAAACATGCAATTCATCATACTACCTTCGTGCACGAATGTAAGCATTCCTGAATTCCAGACTGCATCGTCCCTCTCCCGCTGCCACCTCGTTGTAGTTGAGCAGTGCTGTGGCGACTTGAGACTGCTTTGTGCCGCCATCCTCACCTCTATCTCCAACTCAGTCACGCGAGAAGGGGAGAGGGGAGGATCCACTTGTCGCCGTCTTCACCTTCCCCCTCTAACTTTGGGCCTCGTCCCCATTCCTAGCATGCGGGATTCATCCTAAGATGACATCGACCGCCTCGTTTGTGGAGGCAAGATCGACGGCAACCAAATCGATGTGTAACACCCAATGCCACCTAGCTAGATCCAGCATGTGTGAGATCAAGCGCTCCTCACCTCATCGCTCGGGGCTGGAGAGAGAGAGAGAGAGAGAGAGAGAGAGAGAGAGAGAGAGATGGGTGGGCCTCACCATCACACTCGCTTCGTGCGCGCCCCAGCACCCGCCGCGGCTCTGCCCTCCTCACTTGTGCAAGGGCCACCACCACTTGCCGGGAATGTGACAAATGGGGATATTGGGGCGGCTGCCGGGGATGGAAAGCAAGACGGTGGAGGCGAAGTGGTGAGTGTGATGTGCGGACAACGGTGAGACGATAATTTTTGACGGATTGCGTGGTATTGGTAGGCCTAATGTGAAAAAATGCTTACATCTGTGGACAAACGAAAACCCATTCAAATGCCTACATTTGTGGACCGAGGAGGGCTAGCTAGCGAAATGCAAATTGGTTCTACTAATCCTCGTGGTTACCCTCAAACAGATGTCAGAAGTTAGCTAGAACTAGGTTCAAGTGGCTCCCTTTTGAAACACGACTTTTGAAACGGGTAAACGGCTGTGATATAATTTTTTTTTTGTGTCACCTGCATTCTTGAATCTCACTGGGCTCAACCATTATAAGTACAGATCAATACTTAAACTAGGGGTGGGCACAAAAACCGATACCCAAACACCGAAACCGAAAAAACCGAGACCGAGACCCAAAAAACCGGAATTTCGGTCTTCGGGTACTTGTTTGGGTAGTACCCTTGGGTAACCGAATTTTATTGTTCAATTTCGGGTAATACCCTTGGGTACCCGAACTATCCAAACTACCCAAATTAGTATGATGATGTAGGATTTAGCACATATACTCAAACCATGGTCACATAACATCCTTTGTTACTCATTCATCATATTCATGTTTCTCCTATCATATAATGGTAACTCATTATCAAGTTGACTGCATAGTGTATTTTAGGTATAATCAAGTTTATTTTATTTTTTCTCTGAAAATTAATGCTAATTTGGTTAGTTTGGGTATAACCGAAGACCGAACCGAAATTTAGGTACCCAAAGTTGTCGGGTACCCAAATTTTCGTTGTCATTTCGGGTAGCAATTCTAGATAACCGAAAATTGAGAAGACCGAAAAAAATCGGACCGAAATATCGGGTATGACCGAACGCCCACCCCTAACTTAAACCAAGGTACCTTTTATAATTAGTTACCACAAACACTAACCAGTTCAGTTAGTTCCCGGCTCATCGGAATCTTTCTATTCCAATCTATATACTTGCCCTTTCCGAAATTCAAAGAGTCACCAAAACACGCCTTTTACTACTCACTTAGAGCTTCAAAGCGTCATGATTTGAAAACATTTTTAACATATCACTGAAAAAATTAGTAATAAGTCTACCTTCTTTATATTAGTAGTAGACAGTTCTTATGTTTTATAAGGGGCATATTGATAGATGACATCAATGAAATAATGTAATATGTGTTAAAACCCATATGTTCACTGATCCTTCAGTAATTCCATGACCACTCGTGCCCAGGCCATATTTTATCTAGAAAATATAGGGAAGATGTCTCCTAAAGTTGGACCAAATAAATATTGCATTTTCTCTTTCTTCACCCCACACTTTGTCCCCCTTGATCACTGTTCTGAGCCAAAGTATCCGAATCGCATTGTGATGTGTCTCAGAACGGTGTCAATCATATTTTAAAGGCATAAATTAGGTGCAATCTTGTCATGATCTACCATACACATATGGACATCGATAGGGCTAAACAATTCTATAATAAGCAAATATATTAAAACAAACTAGAGAGCCAAAAAAGAAACTCCAAGATGCTCCACAGACCATGCTCCACAGACCATCGATTGGGGCCATGCGGCCTTCGATGTACTGCCTCCATTCAATGGATTCTTTGGCGCCCTCGCTAAACAACATTTATTATAAGAAAAGCAAAATGCAATAGTACATAAAGTATTCAGCAAGTGTTGAAAAGTATGACAAACAAGGTTAAAATCAAGAAAGGATTGATTACATCGTCGCATGTATCAAAAAAAAAAATCCTATTTACTAAGTGTGATAACAACTCCAAACACCAACAAAGAGCTATCATCGACCAGGTTCTCATCACCTGGCTACCAAGACACACCAGGTTCCCATCACCTTCTACCAACTCATTGGGTCCCCACCACCTCATCCTAAATATAGACAACAAGGCCACGCATTAATCTACCAAAAGCAAAATACTCTACCCAACTGCGCTTCGAGAAATACTATGGAAAAGCTAGTAAACAATATAATAGGATTCAAATTTAGACAAACATACATTGAAGAAATGTAATGTATTTAATACTCTCTCTGTTTTTAATTATATGATATTGTTGACTTTTTCATTGAATTTTGACCAACAAAATAGATTTAAATAATTACTTTTTGAATGTGAAATGAATATCATTGGATTCATCATCAAAAGCACTTTAATGTTAACTTATACACTTAGCTATTTACACAAATATTTATAGATAAGACAAATGGTCAAAGTAACGAAAAGTCAAAGTGTCACATATATATATTAAAAAAACGGAGGGAGTACTAAACAAGAGCAAGATGTTCGCTTGTTTTATATAATGTTGCTAAGTGATCTACTCTTACTGTTCGTATTCTCATATTGCTTCTCAACATACTCGTAAAAACCACCGACAAAATAGAAAACACAAACTATTAAAAAAAATACAACCAGTAAAACAAACATATGCCAGTTTTGAAAATATGGTTGGATAGGCTACAACAACGAAGATTTGCGCACATGATCGCCTGAATAGGAAGTTGCTAATAAAAATATGTGAGTGTTTAAAAAATTAGGACTAAATTGTGATAAACAAAAAGTAACACCGTAACAGGGGCTATTATGCAAGATCAGAAAGGCTGAAATGTATGGCGCAGGATTGATTCACATGTAGCTAGGGGCTAAAATGCAAAAGGTATAATTAAAGATTTATGGGATTGCTAAACTGCAAAAGGTATAATTAAAGATTTACGGGATTTGTTTTTACTAGAAATACCTATGGGCCGTGTCCACGACTGCAGTGCGCCGGAGCGGGGGGACTGTGTCAACTGTCAACTGGACCAGGAGGCCGGGGTGGGTGGCGCCACCACTCGGGCACGGCGGAGGACCGCCAGAAATCGGACTGGACGACGTTCCCGTGGGTGGAAGCTCGCCGCGATGGTTCAAGGATGGAGAGGGGTCGATGGGGATCGCTACGAGGTGCTTCACGGTGGCTCAGGTGTACAAGGTGCGTCGGCGATGGCCAGCAGCAGGATCGGAGCTCGGTGGGGAACGGGCGTGCGATGGAGGAAACTTGATGAGTAGCAGTGGGGTAAACTCATCCCGATCCTGCGGTTCCTTAGGATGCGACGGAGAGATGCGGGATGGCTTGACCGCGTGAATTGATGAGCTTCTCGGCAATGGTGAGGAAGTGCTCGAGGCGAGGACTGGTGCGGCGGAATTGGATGCATAACAGCAACGAGGTGCTTTGAAGCCTATTTATATGGAGGAGGGGGTTGCGGGGGAGGGCGGCGCAGGAGGTGATCCTGCGCGATTGGCCGCGGTGGCTGCGGCTTGGGCGTAGCGACGGGGATGACTGGTGGGTTCCGCGCGGCAGGAAGGAAGGTGGGCTGGCGTTGTGATGAACTAATGATCAGACGGGTTGGACTGATGCAGCCCAACAAAGAAAACAGAAGTGAGAGAGGCAGGCTGGGCTAGAGCGTAGGTAGACTTTCGGCCCGAATGAGAAAATATGCATTACTGAAGTTAAAAGACAAAATTATGCAGCAGCGCTTAGATCTACGACTGATTGAACGAATAAGGGGGCTAGCCGCTAAATACCTGCCCTATCTCCAGCAAGGACTCTATTTGAGCCTCTACTCTATTATTTAGGGTCTTGAGTCAAAATGTGAACTCCAGCAGGGACCCTACTTGGGCTCTCATTTTGCATGCCCCCTCAAATTCCATCTCCAAGCTCTCATTCCTAGGGTCTTTCAACCCTCCTTCTCATTTGTAGGTCCCACTGTTTTTCTTTTACAAAATAGGGGTTTGAACCATTTTATTACTAGAGTTGAAGCTAGATTTTAGACCCTCCTTTTTACATATTAGCTTGAAAAATAAAAATAGCAACTCCAATAAAACCCCTGAACACAGCCCAACTCAAAAAGTAGGAGGCCAAGTCCAAAAATCAGGTCCAACAGAGCCCCTTCTCGGGTTGCTACTCTAGC
The DNA here is from genome assembly GCA_007726485.1 of Eragrostis curvula. Lineage (NCBI taxonomy): Eukaryota > Viridiplantae > Streptophyta > Magnoliopsida > Poales > Poaceae > Eragrostis > Eragrostis curvula. Next base: position 68,539 of record RWGY01000719.1, on the reverse strand, counting down.
GAGGCCCGCAAATCGCCCCCTCCGGCCCCTTCTCCCACGGGTCTGCAAGCCGAGCCCCTACTCGCCGTTCTCGTCGATCTGTGCGCTTGCTCCTCCGTCCCGACGCCCTTGCCGGACCCCGCCGCCGCCGGAGATCCTCCTCGACCTCGCGCCGTCAGTCTTTCTCCTTCTCGAGGTACCTCCTTCCTTCTCTCTGCGCTCGATCTGGGTCATCTCCATGTCCTGGCCGTGCGCCGCGTGCTGCTGCCTGGTTGCGCTCGCGCCGCCGCGTGGTGTCGCTTGCTGCTGCGCGTATTTCCCAACTGCTTGCTCATGCGGATGCTGCTGCCTGCCTACTCATGCGCGTGCTGATGTTGCCTGATTTTTTATTTCCTTTTTGAGATGGTTGTTGCCTGCTTGCTAAAACGAAGAAACAAGTGAATACAAATGATTGCTAGTGCGCAGCTTGGTGCTAATTGATTGCTTGCTCGCCACTGAGTGCTACTCCAATTTTTTTTTTTTTTTTGGTCTGAACTGCTGTGCTTGCATTGGTACTGCTTGTATGCGCATTGACTGAACAATGATACGTGCAGATGGTGTTTTCGGATGATGATGATCTCCTTGCTCAGTGGTGGGCGGAAGAGGAAGAATCGGATGACGTCAGATTGGAAGATGAGGTGGCTTCTTGCCGGCGACAATGGAGCGACCGCCTCGCCATAATTTAGCTGCTGGAGCTACACATTTAGCTTGTTTTTTCTCTGAATTTATAGTGCCATCACCACCTTGCATGTGTAGGCAAGGATGCAAAAACTCTCGTGCTCTGTTCCTATTGTAGTTTCTATAAGTGCTGGTCCTTTTCTTCTAGAAACAACAATTCCGAGCATAAAGTGTTATCATCCACTATGTGATCTGACTTATTTCCTTGCACTAGAAATATGACATATATCATTCAATATCATGCAGTTCACAGAACCATATGTCACATAATTATTTATTGTATAGTCCTCTAATAGGTTGCATCTGCAGCATAATCAGTTTAGTTTCACCTATGTCTAACAAGTGACATTATCTATAATATCTATATAAGTCATACTCACTAACTTTTCTAAAACTCAATCCTCATTGCGTCACATCACCACAATAATCCAGTCCATTGAATCATTTTCTTTATTTAATCATGGTCGTTCACTCCACATGATTTCACCTTTGCTGCAATTATCACGTCCTCTCATCTCTTTACCCTTTTGTTAACGCTACCGGCTAAGGAAACGTCAAAGTAACTGAACACGTGTTATTGCCCAAATGAACCATCGCCGCCCTCAAAGAAACTGAACGCACGTTACTGCCTTCGCCAAAACGCTCTCTTATTAATTTTACCGTCGTTTTATTACTGCCATAATTAGCTCTCTGATTTTTTTTTATTACACAGAACAACTCAGACACTCACAGCGCACACACACTCACCCCTATGAACGCACATACGTAAACTCTACCTCTATGAGCATCTTCGAAGACTGAGCCGGCAAATCTTCCAGATTGACGAAGTCACCGCTGGCGCCTCGCTGTCGACGGCCACGTCGCCTACCGCTGAAAGCACAAATGCCGTTAAATCTTAGAAAATTCGCTCTCACCGGGAGTCAAACCCAGGACTTCAAAAATGCTACTCGGATGTCTTAACCACTAGGCCAAGATCCCTTTCACAATTAACTCTCTGATTTAACTACCAGCTCGCCCTGCAATGCCATGTCTTCACAGGAATGCATCATTGGACTAGCCGACCAGGCCAAGAAGCACCTCCAATCTATGACCGTCTTCCTTCCTGGCCAAGAAGTACCTCCAATCGTATCCAAAAAAAAAACACCTCCAATTTATGACCGTCTTCCATCCCCAACATGGCCATAGTACGTAGGTGTATACACCATCCGGCATACAATGCGTCAGCACATCCAACGTCGGCCCCAATCCCCTACCATTTGATTCAAGACGCCGAGCACCTCCACACGCAGGGATTTTATCAGTTGTTCTGTCATCTCCAATTGTGGGCAAAGTTTCAACAATTATTAGGTGGCAGGTTATCCCTTAATCTGATCACTCTAACCTCTTCCCCTGCCCTGTAATGCTCCTAAATCTGCAGGACTGGATGTTTCTTTTTTGTAACAAACTGCCCTGTAACATTTTTGTACTATTTTCGGCTTTCAGTGAATGTTTCATGGTCAATTTCATTGCAGAGCAAGTAGCATGTCTTGATATTACAGTAATAAAAAGGTCATTGTTAAAGTTCTTTTTCTGCTGTTTTTCTACTTCTCATTAAGTAATTTCAAGTTTTGTTTCCGTAAGACCACGAAGTAGCACTCAGCATGTCACCTTCACATTGGTTCTGCCCGCTTGGCTGTTTAGAAACTTATTGCAGGAAATCTTATATCAATTTTTATTGATATTTTCCCATATGATCACCGGTGTGAGCACTTTGAGATGAGACTGGTAGATTAAATATTTTTAGCTTTTCTATTCAGAAAAATTTCTAAACATTCTACACGCTTATGTTCAGTAGCATATAAAATTTTTAAAACTCCCGCAGCAACGCGCGAGTAATTCACCTAGTTTGTTTAAATTTGCAGTACAAATACTACGTTGCAACAGCTGCCTTCCAAATTAAAATTTAAAATAGACTGTTTTATTCTTTACTCAACACACTTCCTTTCTGGAAACGGCACCTAACATTGTTGCATGATAAACGAAGTGTGAAATCCTTACTAACCCTACACCGCAATTTTCTTTCCTACAGACAACACTGTAGTACACTGCATTTGCAACATAGTCTAAAGTAGCCCTGCTAGAAGAAAGAATTAGCATGCATCACAATTGTTAACTAATCAACACCAAAACAGCCTGCGCAAATGTGTTTTGGCGTTTGATTAGTTCCCGGTTTTGAGCAGGCTGATACTAGATTTGTTAGAGCCCTAAACAGTGACAGGCGACAGGAGATCAAACGTGTTTTAGTATGGCCTTAAATTCAAGCTACCTGACCTTTTATGAAGCAAAGTGGCGGTTACTAGGGACTGAACCCTGGTTGCATATGTGAAGCCAACCTTACCTAGCCAGTAGTCCTTTAGGCCACTCTCAGTAATCGAATCATCAAACACACCACACAAAATCAGATATGAGCTATGACACACAATGCAACCTAAGCGGCCGAGCCCGCACATTTCTGCTAGGTCTTTTCAATTAAAGTGTAAAATGCATCTATTAGAATGAGGTCGATTAATCATAAAACATGGATAATAGTGCATCTCATTAATATAAGTACATTCATGTAATGAAATGTGTGATTTGTTTCATCAGCAACCTCTAATATTCATAGGCATCTGCCAACTTGGTTACAAAAAGCAACAAATTAAGTGAAACATATGTTAATACCCAAACCTCATTTTGCCCCAGCCGTTTTTTTCTTCTTCATCAGAGGTAAATTGCTGTTTGGATACAAAGTATTTTTAGAGTTTTATAAGAATATATACTACGATTTCTCAAAATACTTTGGTTTTGAGAGGCATGGGGTGTTTGGATGTAACAAGTTTTACAATTTTAAAAACCATGGTATTGCTAAAAATGCAACCATCTTGATGTTTCTAAAACTCAACTCCTAACCTCTTTTTTCAAAACCATGGTTTTGCTTTGCTCTGGCTTCTAAAACCATGGTTTCTTGATACTTTTGTTTTGAAAAAACTACAACACCCAAACATGCCTTTATAGTCCACTAATGTTGTAGACCCCATTTCAAATTAAAATGGTCCTCATGGTGCCATTGGTTGCGGAAGCAATTAGATGGGGATAGCTGTTCAACCCAACACCTAATTTTAAGGTTCAACAATTTATAGTTCCCCACCTTTGTCGTCAAAAGGATGTGAAATACCATCTTAAAGCATCGGCTTATTTCGGTCATATTGTTTTGGTATTCGTAATGGGTCCAGTGTAGTCCTTGCATTTGGCAGGTGTCTTTCTAGAGAAAAAGACAAGCTGCAGTACTTAAGCTGGGCCTCTTCTATCTGAACTGGTACTTGTAGCATCGAAATCAATATTACTTAAATCGTATTTGTAGCATCGAACCAAATTGGAACAGAAAGGAGATGGCCGTAGATTCAAATCAAGCTCACTCTGTTACAATGGCTAGGGACCCATACTTAAGTTGCCATTCAGTCTAATATTCGAAAGCAAAATTCTGCAAGATGACTGATGGGTACCGAATTCATGGAGTAAAGTGCACCCCAGGTTCTTTAATTATTTTAGGATTCTCATCTGGGTCCATGAACTCTTAAAACGAAGATTTAGGTCTTTAAACTATTTCAGGATTCTCATCTAGGTTCATAAACTCTTAAAATAACAATTTAGGTCCCAAAACTATTTTAAGTTTCTCATTTGGATCCATAAACTCTCAAAACAAAATTTGATTCTCTAATCTTGTTTGGTGCTTAAACAACCATTCAAAATATGGTCTAAAAAACATTCAAAATATGGCTTGCGTCTGAATCATGATGACATTGTGTGCTAGCTTGGTGACTCACAAATTTGGCGGAAGTTTCGACTTGTTTTAAATATCGTTCCAGTATCGACCGGAACGACGGATATATGATATTCCAGTGACATGAGCGATATGAAAAACTGGTGATACCGTTGTTTCGATCGTTTCCAAATTGGGATTATTCGAATATGGCTACCAGCGAATCCACCACTATGATCGAAGCTGACGATGAAACGGGGCTATCAAGCACCAGGCTATTTTTTTGAGAGTTTTTTAACCCAGATAACAACACCAAAATTATTTAAGGATCTTAATCTTTATTTTGAGAGTTTATGGACCCAGATAAGAACCTTGAAATAGTTTAAGGAGCTAAATCTTTTCTTTAAGAGTTGATGGACCCAGATGAGAATCCTGAAATAGTTGAAAGACCTGGGATGCACTTTACTCCAAATTCATGCTTCCTTCAATTTACCTAACAATCGCTTAGATTGAATGAACTTGGGACGAGGATATATACCTGCCTTCTAGAAAACTTACACATATCAAAGCACGATCAGTAGCTAGGGAGCCTTATTAACTATATATTTTGTGAATAATAATTCAAATATGTAAATGAGTGATTTTTTTGTATAATCTTCAAATAAAATTAGTAATAAGAATAAAGTGCATCCTAGCTCCTTCAACTATTTCAGGATTCTCATCTGGGTCCATCAACTCTTCAAATTAGTAATAAAGAGTAATGTGCTCCTTTTGTGGCACATCTGAGTGTTGAACTTCAACGTCACACGAAAATATTCATATATTATAATATATCCAAAATTCAAAATGCTAAAAAGTGAATTATGTGAATTTGGATGTGCATGCAAAGTAGACATTTTCTTTCACCAATAATTTATGTTAGGAAAATGCATCACTTCTGACTCATTTGTAAGACTTTGGTTCAACCAAGTGTTTTTTTTTAGCAATGGTTAAACCAAGTGTTGTGGCCCTTTTAATTAATAAATAAACAAGCCACCATGCAAGTGATTTCCCTAACTCTTTGTGTTACTAGTGTACGCGACTTTAACTAGCAGGTAATATTTGTTTTCCTTAACTGGTATACCATCTGGTATTTTGGTGTGCTCTAAAAATCCATATGGTGGTGTTTGGATAAGAGGTGGCAAAGGGTTAGGGAAATAGGCCTATGAAGCATGGGGTTTAGGATGGGAAATTCATTTTTATTTGCATTCCCTTGTTCGTCTCATTTAGGTTGGGGATAGGGATAAATATTATTTTGGACGAAATTGCCCACATAGGATGCGAGAAAGGGAAAATGAATGAGGTCGATTGAGTTCTTGCGCATCACAGTCCAAGCGCACCTGTAGGGGTTGCGATCTTCTTATGGGACAATTTTTTAAGCACAGAAGCATCACAAATAAAAGTTATGGTTGATACGTCGTCACCAGCAATCAAGTAGCCTGGAACACTAGTTTTCTGAATGAGGTTTTTGTCTTTGGTGATTGCAACAAACACTTTCATCGACGTGTCACTTCATCAATATTTGGAGCTCCATATTACTGAGTGACGACCGTCTGCTCGTGCGATTCCGGTGCCCTACACGTTATTGAAAATTTTGTCCATTTCATCCAAATTGGTACGTGTCGAAGTAATGAGAACCCGGGTATCCTCAAGAATCAACAAGGCCGAGTATTCTAGTTATGGGTAGTCGGATGACTTCAATTAGGCCCGAGTGGCCCAGCAGACTCAATGTCGGTTGAGTCACTCGGCCCACGTTAAACCGAGTCGGACTTGTAACGCAAGGAAAACAATGATGTAACCGACTAGGTTAGACTCCATGTAACCCTAGATCCCCGGCTATATAAGGGGGCTAGGGATTCTACTGAAACTCTCTCTGCAATATACCATACCAACGCTGGACGTAGGGTGTTACGCTTTTGGCGGCCCGAACCAGGATAAACCTTGGCGTCGCGTGTCCCATCGTGTTCTTGATCCTTAAGCAACCACACAAATAACTATCGAGGCCTAAAACCTCGACAGTGGCGCGCCAGGAAGGGGAAGCCTCAGGATCCACCTCGTCGAACTCGATGGCCAACAACTTCATCAACAAGTTCACTGCCGGCGACCGGATTTCCTTCGGGAGTCTGAACTATGTCGCCGGATCCAACGGCGAACTTCAGCTGGTTGACTTGGCGGTCTCGAACCCTAGTCAGCCGGCTCCTCCACCCTCCCGGTCAGATCTAGATCTGAACCTCACCGGGACCGAGTCGGATTTGGAGGCGACCAAGGTCGGATCCGCGACACCGAGTCTAACTCGAGACCCTTTTCGGTTCCCGATGGGGTTATGCAACGACACGGCGATCTTCGGCGACCTCCTCGTCAAGATCGGATCTGCAACGCCGAGTTCAACTCGAGGCCCTCTACGGTTTCCGTTGGGGCTACGTAGTGGCGCAGCGACCCTCTGGGACCTAGCCGTCAAGATCTACAGAAGCGCCGCAGATCCACCACTCGGGGCACTCGGATCTCTCGAGACCGATTCACCCGGAGACTACCCCGTCGGGCCTGCACTCCGCACGCTGAGTTGGGAGAGCACCTCGCTTGGCGGCATACCGTCGTCCGAGTGCTTTATGGCAGATATCGCTGAACCCTCCAACGCCGCAGCTTTAGCTGCAGCAGCTACGACTGGAGCTACCGGAACTCCCGGTGCGGTCCCAAACACCGGCGTTGGCAATGGGGACAATCATCAGATAGCCAACCCCCCATTGTTCCGCAACCTCACGCTTGAGTTCGGACAACATCAAGTCTTCACTACTCCGCAGGACAACGCGGTCGGCATCACAACCTTGCTGGAGCAGATTGAAGCCCGTGTAGCCTCCACGGCAACTCCCGATCCAACTCTGACTCCTATGATTCAGAAGGCCAAAGCCATGATGGCTGCGGCTGCACAGCAGGCCGCCGCTCTCGTTAGCGCGGCAGCGAGACCGAATGGGACTCCGCCAAGGCAGCACTCCGACCACCCTTCCAGGGATGTGCAGTCCCGGACTCCGGGCAGGACCCTCTCTCAAGACTCGTCCGAGGAACCGGAGAATCAGCAAAGGCCAGAAGACTGACGCCCGGCTAGGCGTCCGAGTGCTCTAGAAAGACTCGGGCAGCCGTCGCGGCACAGGAATAGGGATGACCGACAACGTACCCCGCCTAGGCGATCTATACATGACCGCCTTACCTACCCCCGTGGCGAGAGGGATCAACCTTCGGACGAGGAAGACAAGGACCGAAATCCTCGCCACCGCAACAGGCGCCGAGATGAGGAGCGCCAGCGCGAAGAACGCCCACAGAGGCAACAAGACCGGCGTCCTCGCGACGACCGAGAAAGGAGACAACCCCGCGAAGACCGGCACCAACGGCGCCATCGCGACGACCGTGAACCATCGCCCGATTCGGGCTACCATACCGGTCACGAGAGCAGATTCAGGGGGCTGCGGTGCCTGTCCGGAGACCTCCGTCTGTCAGGCCCCTGGCCTAAAAACTTCAAACCAGTGGGCATCGAGAAGTACAACGGCACCACCGACCCGGAAGAGTGGTTGAGCATGTACGCCACAGCAGTGTACGCGGTTGGAGGTGACGACAGCGTCCTCGCAAATTACCTGCCCGTGGTCCTCTCCGACTCCATCAGACGGTGGCTAACCAACCTCCCCTCCAACAGCTTCCACTCTTGGGAAGGCCTGTGCGACCAGTTCATCGGTCGATTCAAGGCTATGGCTGACCGCTTGCCAACCGTGTACGATTTACATCGGGTTAAACAGCGAGAAGGGGAGAACCTGCGCGATTACATTCAGCGTTTCACTCGGAAGAGGAACGAGATCCCTGACATCTCAGACCATGAAGTCATCAAGGCTTTCAAGGAAGGCTGCACTCGCAGAGAGCTGGTAGAGAAGTTGGGCCGCAAGCGCCCATCTTCGGCCGCGCACATGCTGAGCATCGCCAACAGTTACGCGGGAGGAGAAGACTACTGGACGGAGAACGCCAAGGAAGGCTACCACCGTCGACAGGAACGTCGCCAAAGCCGGAAGGAAGAACCCGAGTCCTCAAGACTGCGGGATCACAAGCGCAAGAATGATACTCTGGTAGCAGCTACCGAGAGTAGTTGGCCGAGGCAACCACCAAGGACGGATGAGTTCGAAGACATGCTCGACAAGCCGTGCCATAACCACCCCGACGTAGCCAAGCCGCACAAGCTACGCGACTGCTACAAGTTTCAAGCCTTGGTCAGCTACAGCAAGGGCAAGGGACCAGAAGAGCAACAGAGGAAGAGGGGGAATGACGACCAAGACAAGGAAGGTGGATACCGGCACCCTAAACAGGCCTTGACCATATTTGGCGGCCCGGATGTGTACGAGTCAAGAAGGAAGCAGAAGCTAACTTTTCGAGAAGTCAACATGGTCACAGAGACCCCCCAGTACCTCAAATGGTCAGAGGTCCCGATAACCTTTGACCGTAGAGATCACCCTGACTACATACCCCGACCCGGGAGGTATCCTTTGATACTAGCGCCGATTGTTCATGACACTCGGCTCTCCAAGGTGATGATAGATGGAGGCGGCGGGCTCGACATCCTCTTCATCAAGACCTTAGACGACATGGGAATCCTGAGATCCGAGATCCAACCCAGCTACGCCCCGTTTCATGGGGTAATACCGGGCTCCTCGTCTCTACCACTCGGACAGATTACTCTGTCGGTGATATTCGGCGAACCCGAGAACTACCGTAAGGAGTTTATCACCTTCCAGGTAGCTGATTTTGACTCGGCCTACCATGCTATCATCGGGAGACCAGCTCTGGCGAAGTTCATGGCCATACCCCACTACATCTACCTGATGCTCAAGATGCCGGCACCAAACGGAGTCATCTCACTCCGAGCAGACGTGAAGCAGTGCTACGCGCTGGAATCCGAGAGCCTGGAGTTGGCCCAGCTGATGGAGGCAGCAGTCGGCACCAGCCAGATTCACTCGGCAGCACAAGATCTTCAAGATCCAGGAACAGTACCCGCAAAGAAAGCAGCCAAGTCAACTATGCAGCCCGGGCCCGAGACCAAGAAGGTGCGCGTCAACGATGAAGACTCCTCCAAGACAGCGGTCGTCGGAGCGAACTTGGACCCGAAATAGGAACCCGCGCTCACCAATTTCCTAAAGGAGAACCGGGATATCTTCGCATGGAAACCATCCGACATGTCAGGTGTTCCTAGGAGATTGGTTGAGCACACTCTTCACGTCGACCCCAAAGCCAAGATGATTCGTCAACGCCTTCGCCGCTTCACCCCTGAGAAAAAGGAGGCCATTAGAGTTGATCTAACCAAGCTGTTAGCAGCTGGCTTCATCAAAGAAGTTTTCCACCCAGAGTGGTTAGCTAACCCAGTACCTGTAAAGAAAAAGTCTGGAGAGTGGCGTATGTGTGTAGATTACACCAACCTCAAAAGGTTTTGCCCCAAGGATCCCTTCGGGCTTCCACGTATCGATCAAGTTGTAGACTCCACTGCTGGTTGCAAGTTATTAAGTTTCCTTGATTGTTACTCCGGCTATCACCAGATTCCACTTAACGTGGATGATTGCATTAAAACTGCTTTCATTACTCCCTTCGGGGCTTATTGCTATCTAACCATGCCTTTTGGCCTGAAGAATGCAGCAGCTACCTACCAACGATGCATCCAAGGTTGTCTCAAGGACCAGCTTCGTCGGCGCAAAGTTGAGGCCTACATCGATGATGTGGTTATAAAGACTCGGGAAGGCGATGATCTCATCGCTGACCTGAAGGACGTCTTCGACGCTCTGCGAGCTTATGACATGAAGCTCAATCCCGAAAAGTGTGTATTCGGAGTACCTTCGGGTAAATTGCTCGGATATATACTCACTCACCGGGGTATCGAAGCCAATGTTGACGGTCCTTACGACCCATTTTTACCGTCAACTTTATGCACCTTTTGGAACCTAACACCATCACCAAGGGTAGACATAGGGTTTATTTCTAACAAACTCCACTAGTCTTGGTGAAATTATGAGTGCAGGTGCAATTCATATAAAAACAGGGGAAAACATGCACTAAACATGGACTTTGCAATCGACGGATTTTCCCGGACTAAAGAATTTAGTCCAAAAGCCCAAAACCACAGAACCAGGCTTCAAGACCAAACAATGCAAGTGGATTGGGCACGTACATAGCCAGAGGAAGGAGCCAGAGGAGGATCAGGCCCAGTGGGGCCCAGGCCAGGTCGGCCGACCCCCTCTGGCCAGGTCGGCCGACCTGCCAGGGAGGCCCCCCTGGCCCACTCTTCTCTGGCGGTTGACAACCGACCTCTGGAGGTCGGTTCCCCCTGCATTAAATGCCACCGACCTCAGAAACCGCCTCAAAGTTGCCGACCTTCCAAGGCTATAAATAAAGGGGCACCCCTCCCTCTCTGAAGACAACAGAAGACAACACACATTGACACCAAGAGGAATCCATTCTCTAGCATTAGACTAGTCTCTAGGCTATAGAGGAGTAGAGGGGAGAGTTTGGTAGAGGAGAGGGCTATCCTCCCTTTGTGAGGACTTAGCCCAATCTTGTATCTTGAGGATATTTGCTAATAATATATTGTTCGTCGTTCGTTCTTCGTTCGTTCGTCGTTCGTTCATCGCTCGTTCGTCGTTCATCGTAGTAAGTATCAAGGTCCACCTCAATAGAATTATCTTCTTTATTCCTTATGACTTATGATTGTACTAGTATGATAGCCATGTGCTTTCTATGTGGTTGTTATCTAGTCATGATTGGTTGCTTCATGCTTGACATACCTTTATTCATTCGTTTATGTCCTTACACTCGATTCATGCATGAAGTGGTGAGACATGCTCGGGCCCATAACTTGTTAATCCGTAGGGTTAGAGTTATGTGCGATATAGATCGTAGCTTGTTAATCCGCAGGGTTAGAGTTACGCATGTCTCACCCATTGACTTGATGATCCGTAGGGTCAGAGTCATGCATGTTCTAGCACTTGATCTGTTGATCCGTCGGGTCAGGATTAGGTGTACTCTTATTCCCGACTTGATGATCCGAAGGGTCAAAGTCCCATGGGAATCGAGAGTACTGTTTAGCAATGTGAGCGTGGTGCTTAGGTTGATAAACAGCTTTGGGTGTTTGGTTGTCTGCTTGAACAAGAGAAGGTCTGGCAGCAAGGACTTAATTGCCTTGCTGTCACGTGACCCTAGGACTGGCATAGGGACTTAATAGCCCTAGTGTCACGTGTCCTGGTAGAGGGTTGCCGGTAGGTGGTGACAGCCCTGCTGTGCTTAATCCTCTTTGTTCTACGGTAGATAGCCTTGATTGCCTGGTAGAAGGAATACCGGTAGGTGGTGACAGCCCTGCTGGTTACCCCCCTTGTTCCAGGTTGACATAGAGCTTAGACTTGTATGTGTTGCATGAGCAGGAATATAAGAAGTACATAAGGATCCATCTCGGCTCTCTTCTTAACCCCGCTTAGCCTAGGCTTAGTTCTAGTGTTAGATTGGATTGCTCTGGTTGTGTTGTCACTACTACCCATTATTATTATCCTTACCCCTGTTTAGGCCTTGGTACTTTATTAGTTATATGATTATGAACATTGCTATCTCGTAAACCACCGCCTTCCCTGTGGAAAATACGATACCCTTGAATACTCACGGGTGAAGTGCTACAACGGTATTCTCCGTGCGCTTGCGGATTTACCTGTGACCGTAAGAAATACCAACAGCCAACCCAAAGAAAGTAGAGACGATTTTGAAGATGAAGAACCCTCGGTGCCTCAAGGACATCCAGAAGCTCTCTGGGTGCAAGGCAGCACTCAGCCGCTTCATCTCCCGACTCGGCGAGCGGGGTCTTCCCTTCTTCAAGCTGATGAAGAAACACGATAAGTTCACTTGGAACGATGAGGCGCAACAAGCATTCGAAGATCTCAAATTATACTTGAGTACACCACCGACTCTGGTTCCACCAGAAGATGGTGAGACGTTATTCTTATACGTTGGAGTCACCACCCACGTGGTCAGCGCCGTTTTAGTAGTGGAACGCGAGAAGGAAGAACATACGCAGAAAGTCCAAAGGCCAGTCTACTTTGTCAGTGAAGTCCTCTCCGCGTCAAAAGTCAAGTACTTCCATATCCAAAAGATCGTCTACGCGCTCCTCATGACATCGCGCAAATTGATACACTACTTTCAGTCCCACCCTATCATCATGGTGACGCAACATGGGGTCAGGGAAGTGCTCAAGAACAAGCAATCGACAGGCAAGATCTCCAAGTGGGCGATTGAACTCAGCGCTTATGAACTCTCCTTCCAGCCACAAACGGCCATCAAAGCCAAGGTGCTCGCCGACTTCGTCGCCGAGTACACAGAGATTCAAGTACCGGTTGAACCCGAGATGTACGAGTCATGGACGTTGTTCTTTCACGGATCGCTTCAGCTCTCCGGAGCGGGAGCAGGAGTACTCCTCATATCTCCCCAAGGAGACGAACTCTCGTACATCCTGCAGTCACATTTCAAGGCCTCCAACAACGCTGCTGAGTACGAAGCCCTCATTCACGGTTTGAGGATCGCCGAGTCGCTGGGTGTTCGCCAGCTTAAAGCAAAAGGCGACTCCATGCCTGTCATCAAGCAAGTTAACAAAGAATGGGAATGCGTCGATGAGACCATGCGGGCCTATCTACAAGAAGTGCGGAAGCTGGAGGCCAACTTCGAAGGACTCGAATGTACATTCGTACGATGAGAGTTTAATCTCAAAGCCGACGAGTTAGCCAATAAAGGCTCAAATCGAGGCCCTGTACCACCAGGGGCTTTCCTTCAGATTGTTCATCACCCTTCTGTAATGAAGGAGAAAGCCGAGTCAAATCGGCCCCCAACACAGGAAGACGGACAACAGGAAGAGCTAGAGGCGATGCATATAGATCTAGAAGAACCTGTTGATGGGGAAGACTGGATGAAGCCTTTCACCGAGTGGCTCATTCATGGCCGACTCCCCGAGGACACTGCGCAAGCAAAACAGATCATCAAGAAGAGCAAATGCTACTTTGTCCTCAAGGACATATTATACCAGAAAAGTGCATCTCAAATTCACATAAGGTGTATCCCAATTTCCGAGGGCAAAACCTTACTTCAAGACATCCACTCAGGGGCCTGTGGCAACCATGCGGCTTCAAGGACTTTGGTAGCCAAAGCTTATCGGCAAGGCTTTTTCTGGCCTACGGCCAGTCGGGACGCGCAGTTCATCGTCAGAACGTGTGAAGGATGCCAATTTTTCGCCAAGCAGATTCATGTGCCGGCACAAGAGCTTCAAACCATCCCTCTCTCATGGCCATTTGCAGTCTGGGGGCTAGACATGGTGGGGCCATTCCAGAAAGCCAAAGGGGGGTATACCCATATCCTAGTCATGGTGGACAAGTTCACCAAGTGGATTGAGGCAGTGCCGATAAAGGACCTCACGGCAGTCAAAGCGGTCACCTTCATCAGAGATGTAATCTTCAGGTTTGGAGTGCCCAATCGGATCATTACTGACAACGGATCCAACTTCAAGGCAAACGAATTCCAAGCTTTTTGTCAAGACGTCGACATCAAGACCTGTTACGCGTCACGATCTAATCCAGAGAGTAACGAACAAATCGAGAGAGCTAATGGCATGATACTCCAAGGCATTAAACAAGGATCTTCGACCGACTGAAGAAATACACGTCCAAGTGGATTGACGAGTTGCCGTCATCCTTTGGGCACTCAGGACAACTCCAAGCACAGCAACCGGCCAAACGCCATTCTTCATGGTATACGGTGCGGAGGCAGTACTGCCCACAGAGTTGGAATACGGCTCACCCCGAGTCGAATTCTATGACGAGGAGAAGTCGGAGCGACAGCGGTTGCTAGCAGTGGATCTCGTTGAGGAGGAGCGTGATCGATCATTCATCAAGTCGGCGAAGTACCAGCAGGCTATGCGAAGGTACCATCAGCAGAATGTTAAGAGCCATGCATTCATGGTCGGTGATCTCGTCCTGAGGAAGATTCAGACAACGGAAGGGCGTCATAAATTGTCTCCCATTTGGGAAGGGCCATTTATAATAGATGCCGTCACCCGGCCAGGCGCCTACCGACTGAAAAGAGAAGACAGAGGACTCCTCCAAAACTCCTGGAACATCAACCAACTCCGCCGATTCTATACATAAGTTTTCTTTGTAGACTCATTTCATGTTTACTTGCAATAAATTATCACCTTTTCCCATTCGATGTTTTTTGGCTCAGCAATAAGTATACTCTACTAATCGCAGAGCCAGGGGGCTATGTCACCTACTCTTATGTGTGGTGTTTCGAGTTTTTCTCATCTTGCTAGCAAGTCTCTGAATCTTTCTCGAGTTTATGAACACTCATATCAGGCTGATGCTCACACTCTAACACTGACGGGTCAATGCCTTATGTTGCCAACACCCTAGGTTAATGAGTCAGGTTAAGTCATAACCGAGTTAGTAGTCAGTGGAGTTCATGTGTACTTAACGCACGAGGAAAGCAATATCAAACTTACGGATAAGGCAGAGTTTTCACATAATAAAATCAATCCATAACAAAGTTTACACGTCTTCGTGACAACTTCACTTGCTACTCTAACTCCTACAGTATTTACAGAAGGAACCCGAGTAGCATCTACTCGGTCAAGGGTCGACATTGAGATCAGCTACCATCTCGGTAGCAGTAGTCTTCACCTCTTCAATCAACGCCAAAGCTTCAGGCCGTTCGCAGGCGTATCCCGTCAGCAGTCGAGGTTCTTCGAGTCCTGGATAGTGGGACTTCACCTTGGCGAGCACAGCACTGGAATACATATTGGCGATGAAACGACAGTGTTTCTTCAACTCGGCCGGCATCATCTCTAGCAGCTCCGAAGAAGACTTCTGGTCCTTGAGTTCTACTGAAGGATACACGTAGTCGATCACCTCAGTGGCACTCAGCTCAAGCTCTAGCAAGCTGTCTCGCACCTTGCCGAGTTCCTCTATAAGAAAGCAGTAAAAGAAGTGGGTCAAGACAATCAAGGTTTATTGAACAAAGAATAATAAGAAGACTTACTCTTATGATCACGCTGCAGCATGGACTTCTCGACGGTGCTGGCCGACAGTTCATCCTCAAGCCCAGCAATCAACTGCTCCTTCTCCTTCAGCTGAGCCTTCTTCCTTGAGAACTTGGTTCTCAGGTTGGAGATTTGCTCTAAGGCAACCTTCAGACTCTAATCCTTCTCTCGGGCGACCTTAGTGGCAGCAGTCTCGGCATCAACAGCTTTGCTGAGCTCTTGGTAGAAGCGCTCTTCTTTGGCTGAGTGGCTCTCTATTTGCTTTTGAGCCACTTCAAGCTCAGTTTGGTAGCTCTTGAGTTGTTCGTCCCTCTCGGTCAGCAGTTGAGAAGCTTTGGCGTACTGGTCCTCCAAGGTCCGAATCCGACTCTTCAGACGTTCATGATCTAGAGGAAGAATGCAAGCTGCATAAAAGTTAGACTACTCAACTTCGACTAGTCAGTTGAGACTCGTCAAGAGTTAAGAGCTATTACCTCCAGAAGACCCTGCAGCCGACTGTAGTCTCTGAATTAAAGCATCTTTCTCCCTGGACTCGGCCTGCAATGCAGCGATCTGTTCTTCCATGGCCAGTTGCTTATCCAGGAGAGGCCTCAAGTTCAGAAGCATCGTCTCCTTAGCAGCCAAGTTCTTCTCCATCTCCTGCATTGGGCAGAGAGTCATTAGACTTACAAGATTAAAGGAAGAAAAATATGGTGGTCAAGAGACAAACCTGGAAGGATACCAACATTCCTCCATGATGGTAATGAAACTTTGTCTGATTGATGGACTCGGATTGCTTCTGCTTCCGAATGTCTTCATCCAAGTCAGACATCAACTTCTGCAGCTCCAAAGAGTTGTCAACATGTGATGAAGAACCCCTTGCGTCCTGGGTCTCTGAGTCAGGAATATTCAGGGGAGAAACGAAGCCAGCCTCGGCTGAGGCTACCACGGCTTTCCCTTCAGGGACTCGGCGATCAACATCCATGGGCTGAATCAGCTCCTGGTCATGTGAAGACTCCTTGTTTAACTGCTGGGAATTCTCTCCTTCTGCATCTTGTCTTTCTTCTGTGGGAGAGTTGGCAGTAAGAAGAGAAGCATCAGATGAAGAAATGTTCTTCTCTGTCTCAGCAGTCATCTTTGGCCCGGCCGAGTCATCTGCAGTGGCTGCGGTGGCGTCTCCTTCCTCGGGCTCCTCGAGACTGGTCTTGGGGGCTGCGTCTTCAACTCTGGCAGGATTCGTTTCCTCGCTTGGAGGAGTCGGAGGCCTATCTTCTGAATCGTCATCACCAAGACCATCACCCAGGTCTTCAACAGCACCTTCTTCAGGTTCAGGAATCTTCTCTAGAATCGTTTCAGAGTAGGAGGGAAACTTCGGTTTGGCAGCAGCAGAAGGGTTGCTCTCGGGAGCTCTCTCAATGGAACTAATGTCAGCCACAGGGCGCCTGCAGAATCAATGGGGTAAATAGCAGTTCATTATAAATAACCTTGAATGAAATTCAAGAGGTTAGGCAGCGCCAACTTACAAATTTGAAACGACTATGTTCAGTCGATCTGCAAAAGACCGCGGTCGTGGAGCAGTCGAGCTGCTGGACACCCGGGTTTTCTTCACCAAGGGATCTTCCTTCTCGGCGACTTCAGGGGAGTCGTTATCTTCTATCGTGATAACTTCCCGAGTGGCTTGCCTGGTAGCTCGCCTCAACGGAGATCGACTTGGAGCTGAAGGAGGGCTGACTGAGATGGTAGCTCTTCGAGAATCACACACTACGACACCTCGGGATGACCCTGCATCACCAGAACCTGCTGCCACATGCTCAGGAGAAGGTTTCCTTACATCCTTCTTCAGCTTCTTGCGGGGAGGAGGACCGGCTGGTGGTGAAGGAGTCAGAGCATATTCACCAGCGTTTGGCTGAGGGACCTCCGGGTCCTCCGTCTCATCGTCACTCGGGATGGCAGCGTCAATATCCCTGTCTAAAGACCGGAAGTCCAAAATGTCGCCCGACCTCTTCTTCGGAGAAGGGATGATGGCGTACACCGGAGTGTTCGGGCCGACCGACTGAAACACGGTCTGTCTCCCCTACAGTGCAACAAGGGGTCAGAGAAGAAATGAAATGCTTGAAGTAAAAAATCAGAGAGAATAAAAGGTAAAGGATAAAGGTTATACCGCAGGAGGAGGATTTCCATCATGAAATCTAGTGATGACTGGATGTTCAATGTCAGCACCATCAACAAAGAAGTGGACCACTCGGTTGGCAATGACCGAGTTAGTGTCTCCTTCGATATTCTCGTTGCTGGGGTCATCTTGCCCGAGCCACTTCCAAGCAGGATTCTCCCTCATCTTACAGGGTTGGAATTTTCTGGAGCAGAAGGACACGGCCAGCATAGGACCAGTCAAAGAACCGTGTTCCTCATTTTTCTTCAAGTCGTCTATGAGGCTCAAGAGGTCTTCCACTTGGAGCTTTTCCTGGGCAGTCAGAGTCTTTCTCCAATTTTCCTGGGCCACCAACATTTGTAGTGGTATGGCGGCGCGGGCTACTAAGGTGAGTGGCGGCGATCCCCGATCCTCCACGGCGATCTCCTCCTCCTCCACGGCAACATCCCTCACGACGGCGACCTCCTCCCTCCCCGCTCCCGCTGCGCCCTCTTCCTAGTTGCCCGGCGACCCGACGCGATGGGATCCTCCTCGGGCCTTAGCGCTGATTGGGATTTCTCTCACGGCAAAAAGTTTCAGAAGGAGATCCTGCAACTGTTTGGATCGACGGTGCATCATTCTTCCCCATCTCCTGCTGGTTCTTTCTTCCTGTTGGCTACTTTTCGAAGATTTACTTTTCGATTGACTGAAGATTCTGTGAGTTTGGCCCTCCAATCCTGCCTGGGGGGATTTGCTGCTGGTTTTCATGTGAAATTTTTGAGTGATCGGCATTTCAGATTTTCAGTGGCCTCAAAAGCAGTTGGTTTTCATGTTTATGATCTGAAGCGTTTCATTGGTTCCACTTTCGATGTTTATTTTCATCTCTGGAATGATGGTGTTGCTCATTGGGAACGTGATAAGCGCATCTGGGAGGAAGAACAGGCCAAGGAATGGACCTTGGTCACAAGAAAGAAGCGCAAGTCTCCTGTGATCAAAAAACATGTTAGCTTTGCTGCTCGCCTGATTCAGGCCTCTCCCCCTGTGAAGCACAAACCAATCCTGGCTGAACCTGCTCTGAAAATTGGCTCGTTTTGTTTCGCTTCAAAAACCTCGGATGTTCAGCCACGTTGTTTGATTTTCGGTAATACTGATCAATCTAATAATTCAGATGGTGGTGCATTTGTTGGTGTTTCTACTGCTTTTGCTCGTCTTCAGAGGGATCTTCAGATGGATCATTCGCTGGATTTGTTGGAAACTGGTGGAACAGAACCGTGTTCATCGCTTGCTGGCCCCACTCAACGTCAGCATGCAGATCCTAAACCATCGGCGCATATTCCAGATAAGTTGCCTACTTTTTCAGTTTCCAAAAATGCTACGTGTTGGAGATGTCTCGGTGAGGGTCATACAAAATTCAAATGCTCTAATCAGATACGATGCAAAGCCTGTTTTAATTATGGTCATATGGCTCGGTGGTGTTTTACTCGTACACGACCTCAACTGATGTGGGCTCCCAAGACAGATGTAGAGCCCAAAAGAAGGCCCAAGCAATCTGATCAAGTCTCCACGGAGGAAAATATTGCTATATCAATATCAGGCTCCTCTGTTTCCAAACCGAGCTCTGTTTTTCCATCGCCATCTACACCACCGCCACTGATCGAAACCCTCGACTCGACGACTTCTGAAGACGACGATCTCATGGCAAACTTTCCCGTCAACCCGATGCTGTTTGCCCCTGCGGGTGCAAACATTGAGAATCTTTGGATGCGTCCAGCAAGGGGACGTCTGGCACTTGGAGGGGAACCCCCGCGCATGCATGAGGAATATGGTATTGTTACTCTCGAACCTCAGCCAGCTCAGCATCACCTTCGTGAGGCATTGTTAGATGTGATTGCTTTCCTGGAAGATGAATATAATGCTAGGATTAGATCTTCTTCTCTGTCTCCGCTTGGATTAGGGCTTTTACAGTTTGCTTCCCCCACACAGCGGCAGAGTTTAATTGATCTTAGTCCTTTACCTTTTGGTCCTCACCAGCATATTAGAGTTGCCAAGCATGATAGGGGTTTGAATCTGAGGACTTGCAACTATACTAGGGAATGCACCATCATGTTTTTGGCTTTTCCTCTAGACTATCAGACAATGGATTACATTAAAGCTGCTGTGGCTCCTTTTGGCCGTCTACTGTACTGGGATAGCTCAGACAATAATAAGTCTCGAGTTTTGGTTCGTGTTCTGGTCTTGTCACCTGATCGTATTCCTAGAAGCTTGATTGTATCTCAAGGTACTATGCTCGGGGGTAACGGAAGATCATGGGCTGTCCCTGTATACATACTAGATGGTGTTTTTCCTGATGTCTTTCCCGGTGATGAGGATCCTGTTCCTGCAAATGGTGACCCGCATCCTTTACCTCATAACTGGCATCAAGCTCATGGGCACCAGCAACCTGGGTGGATGGAAGATTTACATGGTAACATGAATGAAGATCATCATATGGTTAATGTTCAGAATATACAGGGTCAGGATGATAATCACATGGATGCTGGTGAATTGCAAGACTGGAATGAAGATCAGGCAGCTGAAAATAACAATTTAGATCCTCAGCTGATTGAAGCACAACAGAATGTAATAGAGCAGATACCTCAACATCCAATAGAGGAACAAGATGTTATTTCTTTCAGAAATTCTGGGTCTACTGCTGTGTATCTCAGAGCACATGGGCCTGACATCCCAATTGACATGGTTTTTGGGCAAGGGGCAAGCACTTCGACTGCAACATCCTCCTCCTCAAATGAGGTCTCTTCACAGCCTCATGAACTGAATCAACTAGAAGCTCATACTGTTACATATGGCCCTGCTTTACCACCTGAGATGGTAATTGAGAAGGTTAAAGAAAGAGTCTTCTGTATTGCTGCACATTGCTCTTCTAGAATTATTTCAAGATCTCTGGCAGATACATGCAGTACACTAAAGAGGTCATGGGAGAATGCTTTTAAACCTGTCATTGTTGACTCTTCTATTCTTACTCTGGATACTTCCCTTGGTGAGACTGTTAACAAGAACATTGTTAGAAAGCTTATTTTTGAGGAACCCAGTATCAATGAGTTGGCAATTGTGCCATACCAGCCGGTGGTTCATCAAGTCATGCTGCAGCTCTTGGCGGCCAGTACTGATCAGATGTCAAATTTGGTTACTGGGCAAGAACATGCAAATGCTGATGATACGACTACTCTCAGTCAGATGATAGATTTGGCTACTGCCCAACCAGATGTACATGAGTCAAGCACTGAGTCTTCTCAAACTAATGTGCAAGATAACTCAGAAACCTTTGATTCTCTATCAATTGCTGCAGACAAGGAAATAGAAACCTTGGAAAGGACTGCTTACCCACCGCCAAGGCCAACTAAGACTCCAAGGAAGGGTTTACTGTTGAATGCGTCGGCTGTCAATCCTGCAACTCAGCTAGCAAATGTAAGAAGAAGCCCCAGACTAGACAAGCAGAATGAAGGCTACAAGCACGTGCGCCTCGAGGATACACCAAGGAAAAGAAGAAAGAGAACAGTAAAGGTCCAAGATCAAGCAAGCTTAATCTCTACTCTTGATGGCATGGTTAAAGAAGTGACACATAATCCACAGAAGACAGTACCGCTACAGCTGATGCAAGATCTTGGTGAAAGTTACTGCCAGATGGCTCCTGAGGAGATCTCTGAAGAAAAACTGAAGCAACCAAGGGTTTCTAATGGAGAGTAAACCAATCAAGAAAGTGCAACGGCAGATTGCTATCCTCTGTCATCTTTACCAGTGGTGTCAATTATATTTTATTTCATACATACTATACTATATCTTTAGTGTCTTCTGTTATGTCTGCAACTCTGAACCTATGATTATGGTGTGGTCATTTAAATGTGGTGGAATAATTTTTATGGTTGCTTATATCTGTGTGATCATGTGTGATGAAAATGCTGGTCTCTTAATTGATTTGATGCTATGGTGGCATGGAGATAATATTGGTCCCTCCAGTATTTTTTTGCTATGGTTGAATGATGAATCTGGTCCTTCCAGAAATATTATCTGTTTTCTGAACCACAATGATATGTTGGATGCTAGTTCTTCCAGTGCTTGGTGCAGTTTCTGCTGTGCAGTCTGCTTATTTCTATTCATTATTTTAGTATTAAATGGATACAACACATAGAAATTGGAATATTCTGTGTTGGAATATTAGGGGTATCAATGATGATGCTAAATGGAATTCAATCAGAGAGAAGATAGAAGAAAGTAATTCTTCAATTGTTTGTCTACAAGAAACAAAACGTGAAGTTTTTGATATGAGCTATATACATCGCTTTGCACCAAGGAGATTTGATAAGTTTGATTACTGTCCCTCAGAGGGCGCTTCTGGTGGTATCCTAGTAATATGGAACAGCTCAGTTTTCACAGGAATAACAATTGACAAACAGAGTTTTGCAATTTCTATTACCTTTACATCAAGTCATAATATGGACACCTGGACACTTATATCAGTTTATGGACCTAGTCATGGTCCTGGAAGGAATGATTTTGTCACTTGGATGCTAAGCCTGGATATTGACTCAGAGGATAACTATCTTTTACTAGGGGATTTTAACTTCTATAGGTCTCTGGAAAATAGGAATAGGCCAGGTGGAAACATGAATGACATTGCTACCTTTAATAACATTATCAGTCATCTTGGATTAATTGAGTTACCTCTGAAAGGTAGATCTTATACCTGGAGCAACATGCAGAGAACTCCACTGTTGGAGCAAATCGATTGGTTCTTTACAAATCCCTCATGGACCCTGCAGTACCCCAATACAATGGTTCTTCCATTGGCAAGAATTATATCTGATCATGTACCATGTCAGGTGAAAATTGGCACTCATATTCCAAAGGCAAACATTTTCAGGTTTGAAAATTTTTGGACTCTCCAACCAGGTTTCTCGGAAGTTGTACAGAATTGTTGGTCTTCTCAATATCAGTCAAGGAATAGTGCCAGTCTCGTCACAGCAAAGTTTAAACAACTGAGAAAAGAATTGAAGGAATGGAGTAAGCAGTTCTCTCAGCTAAATAGAGTTATCTCAAACTGTAATCTTATCATTGGGAGCTTTGATAAAATTGAAGAGGTCAGAAATCTATCAGTTGAAGAATGGAATTTCAGGAAGATCACTAAGACACACATGCAGAAAATGCTACGGTTTCGTCAGTTGTATTGGAAGAAAAGATTTACTGTTCGATGGGTTAAAATGGGAGATGAGAACACTGACTTTTTTCATGCCATGGCAACTGAGTCTTACAGAAGGAATGCAATACCACAAATTCAGTCTACGGATGGTAGAATGGTATCTGATCATGCAGAAAAAGCAGCACTTTTCTGGAATGCTTTTAGAAATAGAATGGGTGTATCACAACAAACGATGATGAATTTTGATCTGGCTGAGATTATTGACTTCCATGA
Source organism: Eragrostis curvula (assembly GCA_007726485.1). Taxonomy (NCBI): domain Eukaryota; kingdom Viridiplantae; phylum Streptophyta; class Magnoliopsida; order Poales; family Poaceae; genus Eragrostis; species Eragrostis curvula. The sequence goes on along the minus strand of RWGY01000719.1, from coordinate 45,375 downwards.
AAATCTAGCAGATCTTTGTGCTCCATTTACAACTGAAGAAATCGATGCAGTAGTGAAGAACATGCCGGTAGACAAGTCACCGGGCCCTGACGGTTTTAATGGCAAATTCATGAAACATTGTTGGCAATACATAAAGGAAGATTTTTACAAGCTGTGTGATGATTTTTTCAGTCATGCAATTGGCCTAGAAAGTATCAACTCTTCTTTCATCACACTAATACCAAAAAAGGATAATCCAGAGACTGTTAATGATTTCAGGCCTATATCACTTCTAAACTCTTCCTTAAAGTTGCTTACAAAATTGTTGGCTAATAGATTACAGGCAGTTATCATGCAAGTGGTGCATAAGAACCAATATGGTTTTATCAAAACTCGGACTATTCAAGATTGTCTTGCATGGAGCTTTGAATATTTACACCAATGTCATCATTCCAGGAGACAAATCATTCTTTTGAAGTTGGACTTTGAAAAGGCTTTTGATACAGTTGAACATGCAGCTATAATTCAAATTTTGCAGGCCAAAGGCTTCCCAGAAAAATGGAATAATTGGGTTAAAGAAATTCTTTCTTCTGGATCATCAGCAGTGCTACTCAATGGAGTTCCTGGGAAAAAATTTCAGTGCAAGCGTGGTGTCAGGCAGGGTGATCCATTATCACCTCTTTTATTTGTCCTAGCAGCAGATCTGTTACAAAGCATCATAAACAAGGCATACAGACAAGGGCTGTTAGGGGCTCCAATACCACAAAGTCCTGAGATTGATTTCCCTATAATACAATATGCGGATGATACATTGCTAGTAATGCAAGCAAGCTCAAGGCAGTTATTGTTCCTGAAGAGTATTCTGAATCAATTTGCAGAAGCCACTGGCCTCAAGGTAAATTATGGAAAATCATGTATGATCCCTATTAATCTCCCTGAAGGCAGAGTTGGACAACTTGCTAGTACTTTTGGATGCCAAGTAGGAACCTTACCCTTCACTTACTTGGGGTTACCGATGGGAACAACTAAACCCAGAGTCAGACATTATGAGCCCATTATGACAAGAATAGATAAAAGACTGACTGCAAGTTCAAGGTTTTTACATTATGCTGGAAGACTGCAACTTATCAAGTCTGTGCTCACCTCTCTTCCTATGTACTTCATGTGCATACTAAAATTTCCGGAGGAAGTTATTGAATATATAATTAGAGCAGAGAAAGACTGTTTATGGAGAGGTCATGATAGAGAAAAGAAAAGTGCAAATCTGGTTGCATGGGATCAAGTGATGTTACCCAAAGATAAAGGGGGTTGTGGTGTTCTTAATCTGAGATTACAAAACAAAGCACTCCTAATGAAACACCTGGACAAATTCTACAATAAAAGTGATGTCCCATGGGTCAAGTTAATATGGTCAACATACTATGAAGATGAAGTTCCTCATTATGCAAACGAAGTTGGCTCTTTCTGGTGGAAGGATGTGTTCAGATTAAATACTGAATACAGAGGTATAGCAACTTGTAGGATTGGCAAAGGAGATACAGTTTCTCTATGGCATGATATGATTAATGGATCAATTCTTTCACAGAAATATCCAAGACTGTATTCTTTCTCAAATGACAAGTATGGATCCCTTCATAAGGCAATGAATGCTGAATCTTTTGAAGAAATTTTCCATCTGCCACTCTCAAATGAGGCATATGAAGAGCTTCTGGATATGCAACTGGAAATCGAAAATATGGACCTCCCTTATGAAGATGATGACATATGGAGTTATATTTGGGGATCTGTATCATACTCTTCCAGTAAATTCTACAAGCATCAATTTAATGGTCTGGAAAATTCTCCACTCCATCAAAGGAACTGGAAAAGTAAATGCATGCCAAAAATTAAATTCTTTGTCTGGCAGCTATTGATAGACAGGGTAAGTACCAGAAACATGTTAAGAAGAAGAAATCATTTTCTGGAGTCTGGTTACAATTGTGTTATGTGCAACAGAGCTGTAGAAGAAACTGCAGTGCATCTGTTCTTTGAATGCCCCTACAGTGTTAGTTGCTGGTTTAGTATTGGAATTCTATGGGATGAGGATCTGGAGATTCATGAGAAAATTAAAAAGGCAAAATTGGAATTCCAGTACATGTTCTTCACAGAAATTTTTTCAACAGCAGCTTGGAATATCTGGAAGCAAAGGAATGCAAAGATTTTTAACAACAAGCAGCCTAGTGTTGCTAGTTGGAAGAGAGCTTTCAAAGAAGAAGTTTTAATGCACCTACACAGGATTAAGGAGTCACACCATCAAGCTATTCGGGACTGGCTGCAACTTTTTTAGCCTGTTTCTCTCTGCCTTTCTAGGCTGCACCTTTATGGTGATGTATGTATGCGTTTGTTGTACCTCTAGTAGATTAGTGTCTCTCTCAGGTAGGTTGTACAGTGTGATATTAGGTTAGTCTAATTAGCCTAGATTAGCTTAGTGTTCCCCTTGGCCTCCTCCTCTTTCTGGCTTCTTGTAAATATGCTCTGATTATTATAAAAAGGCTTGCACTGTGGGGATTTTCCCTACAGTTTTTCGTCAAAAAAAAATTTTCCCTTGGAATGGGAGAGACGTCTCTAAAAGCAGGAAGCATTGGGGGAAAGTTCTTCACATAGAACCAATAGGCGTGCCATCCCTTCAGAGTGGTGTAGAATGGCAAGTGGAAGTAGATATCCCGGTTCCTTAATTGGAAGCCGACGCCTCCAATTTTAGCCGGGTCATCGTTTTTTGGTTGGGCCTTGATCATGAAGAGGCGACGGAAGAGGTTGAAATGTGGTTGGATGCCGAGGAACACTTCACACAAAGTGATGAAGCAAGAGATGTGCAAGATGGAATTGGGGTTGAGGTGATGCAGTTCAAGGCCATAGAAGTTGAGAATGCTACGAAAGAAGGAGTGAGTGGGAAACCCTAACCCGCGTTGGATGAAAGACTCAAAGACCACGATCTCGTCGACGGCGGGTGTTGGGGAACCCTCGCCGGCGGCGGGCCTCCAACCAATGACTTCGCGCTCGGGAAGGATACCAGCATCGGTAAGGGCTTGGCACCTTGCTTCAGTCATCAGCGAGCGTGGCCATCCTTCATCTTCATCTCCGGCGGGAGAAGCGGCTTTCTTCTTGCGCTGCGCCGGGCGTTTGGACCGCGGCGGCATAGTGGATCGGGGGAGTACCCAAGGGCACGAGGGAGGTTCTTCGTTGCAAGAAGATTTGGTGGCGACTTGGTGGAGAAATGGTGGCGGCGGATTTGGGATTGCGGCAAAATTGGGAAGGAAAAAATGGCAACTGCCTAGATCTGGTGGAGGAAGACGAAGGGGTGCGTGTGTTTAATAGGCGGGAATCATTTCGTGAAAGGGTCAGGTTTGCTGTTTTAGTTTTTGACGGTTGAGATCTAATAACCGTTGTGACTAGTTGGTTAGGTCATTTGGTTTCACACTTAGCCATTGCGTGGTCTACACTGGAATCAGTCGGTTGACTGATTTCTGAGGTCCTTTGTGACTTGAAGATTGAAGTACTCAACACAGGAAAATTGGAGTCCTTTTATTCAACAAGAGGCAACAATACAAATGATACATTACAAGTTGCAACAAATGAAAGAGATACAACAAGATAAGGAGACATGTTACATAAACATGGCAACACCGACTACAACAGAAGACTCCATGGAAGCAAGCATCAGTTTACTCTTTACGAGTCTTGCTCCTAGTTCTGCTAGCAATCCCTTTGTTCACGGGTTGCCATGGAGGGTTGCCATTGGGCAGATAACGGCGACGAGGATGACTAGAGGCTTCATGATCAGAGGAAATGTCGATGAACTCGGGCAAGGCTGGGTCAGTTGGCTCGGGAGGAGGAAGAACAACATTAAGAGCAGGAATTTCAGGAGCAGCTTCAACAATGGATAAGTTATGGAAGGATGGCAGCTTGGGAACCTCCAGCAATGGATTTACAACCGGAGGCTGAGAGGAGCTAGAAGAACCTTTCCTCAGAATTCTCTCCCCTTTCTGGTTTGAGGAGTTTTACGGTGCCCTATACTAGTGATATAATACCACCAGTATCTAGTAGTATTTTTGATCCAACGGTTCAGATTAGTTTCCTCTCTCACCTCTAATACTACTAGTATTTTTATAATACCAGGGCATTTTAGGAAAAAAAATTAAATGGCAATCTTGTAATTATTAAGGGCGAAATCCACATAATAATCAAATGAATCGTTATCAAGATCAAGTTCATTTCATCTGCGTAACATTCGTGTTCAGCTAGGGTTTGAAGGATGGCTGCGGGGGGCGAGGAATTGGTCCGGTGGCGGCGTTTGAGAGAGACGTTGGGCAGATGTTGCTTCTCCCACTTGTTTGCACACATGTTGAATGGGTGTGGCAGCGGCGGCGGATGTTGAAGGGAGGTGTGGTGGCGGCGTCGGCGGCGGTGACCGCACAAATCGCCACAGCTCGTCCCGCAAAGTTGGAGCGGCTCGACGCGGGCAACCCACAGGTCCCGGCGGCGCCGCAAGAGCTAGCAAAGACGAAGCTATGGCAGGGGCACGGGGGATGGCGAGCAACAGCCGCTAGCTTCATCACAATCTGTTCCCGTCGAGCGACAACCGCCGATGAGTCCGACCTTTCCCTCGACGTTAGTGCTAGAGACGCCGCCAAAGCCGCCGTCATCGGCGCGCCCATAGGTTCATCCGTATCGACCGAAGCCACCTCCGCTGTCGCGTATACGCAGTTTCAGGGAGGTGCATCGACTGCCAGTTGCCACTTCAGTTTCAGAGAAGTGCAGAGATACTGAATTTCAGTACATTTTTTACGTGTTTCTCGCTGTACAAAAACCTACAGATAAATTTTGTTTGTTTCCATGTCTTTTGACTTTTGAGTTGCTAATACCACAATATAATCATCCATGATATCGTTAATTCGTTATTTTGGTGTCCCACATCCCATCATGCATGAATTTGTACACAACATGTGTTTCCTATCTTTGCTTATTGTAACCAAGGAATGTCGTCACCAGGTGGATGTATTCTGGATAGCAATGTTACCTCAAATAATAACTCATCCCGGTAACTCTTGTAGAAGCTCAGTGTATTCATTTGCAATAGATTTTGTAATCAGTGCTACACTCTCTGGATACACAACACTGTAAGCCCTGTTTAATCTACTGCATGCTCCTGTACATATGAACTGTAAGATGTTTGCTTGGTGTTGCATAGCCCGGTTCTGAATCTTCTGAACCTGGGCTGCAATCTGTATGTGTGTATAGCTCTCACGTTCATTTCTGAAGATGCGGCATCAGTGCATTTTTACATATTCATTGTGTGTTGACTTGTAACTCAAAGTCACCAGATTGTAGGAGATTTTTATTTTAAGTTGACTTGTGTTCATCAAGGTGTGTGATTATATATAAATGAAATTAGGCAAAGCAAATGTTTGGGCAATACTGCAGAACTACACATAGTTGGTTTTTGTCTAAGATAAATTGCACACTGACACAAGGCTGTTGTTGAGAAAAAGTAATATCGTAATATGAGAATATTCATTTTCCAACACCAGTAGCAAGATAAAAATTAATTGTTTTCATCATTTAGGACGTTTGGCTAAATAGCTAGAATGTGTAAACAGTATGGTAATCATTCATTGATTTCACAATCCTCTGAACCATCTCCTGCTCCATCATCCTCGGTCTGATCTTCTGGCATAACAATCCTCTCTCGTAAAGATTTTATACACCACTGTGCTATTGTCCTCAATCTACTCCAGGTTCCCTTTGTTGTTCATGATTCTTACCTACATTTACCAAACAGAATAATGTCACAACCTGTAAATGAACCAAAAGAAAATACATGCTCTAGTCTAGATATATGAGACAACCACGATGCACGCTGGTAGCTGTAAATAACACGATTATGACAATACACGACACTATGCCACTTCTACAACAGTAACCTGATTATACTTGCTATGCCCCGACGATCATCAGTCAAACACATTTGGTTAGCATTTTAATAGTAACCGGGTTAATTGCACTCAATTTTGCTTCTTCCAAGCCTGTTTCCCAACATAAACAGATGTCAAGCTGATGCTAAAATCGATCTCCAATTAATGAAGGCATGTGATCAAATCAATCTAGAAACAAAAATGAAGGCAAGCCGGCCAAACATCAAAAGTTCATGACTAAATAGCAAAAGCAAACGGCATGAAGACATGAAAGACTATTTTCCAACATCTGTGACATTTCATCGAACAACCTACGTGCAACCAAATATGCAGCCGTTCTTCTCAACAGGAACATTGAAACACATGCCCGGGAGGCCGGAAGTCCAATAATGAACTCTGAATCAACAAGCAGTTGCATCATATTTACGTGCGATTTAAATACGGCAGTCTGAAAAGGATTGCGATGTAGGGGAAGTTGGTGTCGTTGACGAAGTGCTCGGCTGCCGGACGAGTTCTTGGGTGGGGCGGCGCTGCGCTACTTCGATTCAAACGGGCGCAGCGAGGAATTCCTGTGGACGGTGTTGGATGGATCGAGACTGCCGCCGCAGGGAGTACAAGTCGTCTCAGCGGAGCCGTGCGCTTCCGATTCGAATGGGCGCCGCATGGAGGTGATGCAGGGAGCTGAGCGGGTGCAATCGCATCGATGAAGAGGAGCAGCAGGGGTGGCGGCGCAATCGCGAATCACATCCCATCGCGCAGCCGCAAAGGTGTTTGAGGGGACGGCGCAGTGAGGGTCGAATGGAGTGATGGCGTGAGGAACGAACTAGGCCGAGCCGTCATGGTCGACGCAAACCAAGCGGGCAGGCCAGACATTCCTGTAAAATGACAAAGGTACCCTTTATAATACTAGTGGTATTATATCACTAGTATAGGGCACCGTAAAACTCCTCTTCTGGTTTTCCATGTTGCGAGTTGGATAGAATGGCTTGGGGGCTGCTGGTGCAGCTCGTTTGTTTAAAGATGGAAGAGAAAGAACAAGATAAGGATGAAGGACAATCATCAACAATGAAAGCATCTTTACTTTAGCTGCAAAGCCTGGGGGCTCGATGCAGGCAGTAAGAAGGCAGAGCAACGTTTCAGGAAGAACAGTAAACCTGTGACTCAGATGATGACAAGGAGTTTTTGGCTTCAAGTGATCTTTAGTTGAAATGACTCGCGCTGAAAGTTAAGGAACTAAATTACTCGGCAATGCTTCTTTTGGAGTCTATGAACAATTTTTTAACTTTTTCACAGACTCGGGGGTTACATCCATAGGATGCACTAATCGTGCACCCTATTGAGTTTTACTCGGAGAGATAACAAGTGGTAAAGGTTGAAGGCAGGAATGAAGTTGTTGAAGTTTGTGAACAATTGTCCCAATTCTCCCCAACCTTGGGGGCTAATCCGTAAGGATTCACTGTCGTGATCCTTTTTTGAAGGCGACTCGGCTCAACCGAGCTAGACCCACGGGGTGTTAATCCCAGAATTGAACTTACTTTTTGTGTCAGTTTTATGAACTGCAATGAAGAGTAAGGCGTTTTTCTTCAAAACTACGAGCTGTTATCATCCTGGGCACAAGTTGCTGGATGGGCTTAGGATCGCGGGCGGAGCAAACACTCAGTCTGAGACTCGTAACTCATTTTTGGTTTAACAGCTTAAATGCACCAGATTTGGGGAGTTCCATTTACTCTTATAGAGTCCCATATTAACTCGGCTAAGGGTTTCTGACTCTTATGCTAGGCTTCTTTAGAGCTTCTACATAATTCTACGAATTTTGTAGAAGCTCGGGGGCTCCACCTTATAGGTGTGTATTTTTTTTAAAAAAAAATCCTGTTAATTGCCTATTGATTGTTAGTCTTGTCAACTCGAGGTTGAACGCATGTTGACAGGTAGGGCATGCTCTTTGGAGCCCAGCAATGATTTTGGCGTCAGTCAGCATTGGATGTCCTTTGTGTTTTATGCCTAATTCAAGGCCTTGCTGATCTTGGAATTCCCAGGTTTCAGTCTCCTTCTTCTGATATTGGTTATTTCGGTAACTGTAACTCTTTTGAGTCCTTTTTAATTGACCAGCCTAGACTGAGAAATGATGTACGTGGAGTTTAAGTCACTCGGAGGTCTTCAAGATCAATCAAAAAGCACTCGGGGGCTACTGTCGAAGTAATGAGAACCCGGGTATCCTTAAGAATCAACAAGGCCGAGTATTCTAGTTATGGGTAGTCGGATGACTTCAATTAGGCCCGGGTGGCCTAGCAGACTGGAGGTCGGTTGAGTCACTCGGCCCACGTTAAACCGAGTCGGACTTGTACCGTAAGGAAAACAATGATGTAACCGACTAAGTTAGACTCTATGTAACCCTAAATCCCCGGCTATATAAGGGGGCTAGGGATTCTACTGAAACTCTCTCTGCAATATACCATATCAACGCTGGACGTAGGGTGCTACGTTTTTTACGGCCCGAACCAGGATAAACCTTGGCGTTACGTGTACCATCATTCTTGATTCTTAAGCAACCACACAAATAACATGTCTAAAACCTCGACAGTACGGGAAGTTATTTAATGTGCCGGTGACATAACATTCAAGATCCTGCAGTTCGAGCACTGGAGTGTGACATCCGAGAGTGGCCCAGGACGTTAGCTAAAATGGATGTGACACTAGACTATACTACTATGTTCCACACATTGCAGTGTGACAAATGTTCAACAAGTACGTAAAAAAAGGAATAGTGATGTGAAGGTGAAACTTCTGTAAATAGGTTTCAGACATGTTTCATATTCTGAGCATAAGGTACCATCTTATGTAAAACATGCCTTCTCTCAATAGTTTGAAAGGATCCGAATCGATCTTGGCTTTTATAAAATAATGATACCCTGAAACGTGTCGATTAATTGAAGTAACCCTTCATCATCCACCTTTAGTTGTCCAACACCAGTCCATCAATCACGACGCAATCAACCGTACCAAACTGGAACCTGGGTAGTGCTACAAATTGTACACTGATATGTATTTCTCAACAAGAAGGAATGGCCCAACATCTATTCATGAAATATTAAACCATAGATATTAACAAAACAACCTACATTTATTTAATGAAATAAAACCATAAATTAAGGTAGGACAACATTTAGTTTGCATTCTTAGGTCCCGTTTGGAATGAAGGATTTCTTCTCCGTTCCTGCGAGAATTGAACTGTTTCCTGTGAAATTCCTGTAAAATTCCTGTGAAATTCCTGCGTTCCAAACGGGGCCTTAAAAGTATGGTAATTATGTGTCTCGGTTCTCCATAAGATTCACAAGGTTTCTTAAATTTTACTTTGACTAAAGCCTTGTACAAGAACACGAGCCCATCGCTATTTTTCTGTGGAGGGAAGCATTTGCGAAGGTTAGGTGAAATGGAGACATTGCTGAACAACGCTCCACAATTAAACCTGAAATAAAAAAGTAGTACTATGGTTTTTATTTACATATAATATTAATGTTTATACTTTGAGGCAACATTTGTCAAACATACTTCAAGCATATCTTCATTTCTGGCCCAAACACGTTTACAAAAAGTATTTTATGACAAATAGAAAAAATATCAAAAGATCAATTATATTTAAATTGTGATTAGTATAATACCATCACTGTTTCTAAATAATTGTCAGAATGACAACGATTTTGTGGAGGAAGCAGTACCTCTAGTCTTCAAATAATTATCATCGTTGGACTATGACATAATTTCAAAGATTACAACTTTGAACGCGATTCTTAATACATAACCAAAATCGAAATATATACATGATGCATTAAAAGTTTGATTGAAACGTTTATCTGACATGGCAAAAATTTGAGAGAGCGGAACAAAGGAACGCCAGCTATGTCGGCAGTAGTTTCTGAGGTAAGTTCAGCGGAGAGACAACAATACAGCAGTAGTTTCTTCGGTAACTACAGCCGTGACACAAAAGTACAGTAGCAGGTGCGTGACAGTACTACATTTACACTCTGTTGAGTGTTGACGACAATGAGTCAAGGAGGAAGGAACAAGTACTTTAGTATAATGATATAAGTTGTTTAATACTTGTAGTAATGGATGCGATAATCAAGCGAGCGAGCAAGCGACCAGACGCCATGAGTGTGCTCGACTGCTGGTGCCCGTGTCCTTGAGCTTCCCTGCCTGCCCCGGTACGCAAGCAATCTCCTAATCAAATAATCCAAACCCAAATCACTCGTCTTTGGCGGGCCGTCCCTTCTCTCTCTTACAGTCATACACCTAAACACCAACTCCTACAAGAAGTCCCAGCTAGATCAGTACTGCTACTGCACCAGTAATCTCTCTCTTTCTCTCTCTCTCTCTCTCTCTCTCAACTACCCTGCTTTAAACCCGAGCAACGGGTGCGGCGCCGGAGGGGCTGCTGCCGCGCGGCGGAGCCGGTGCGTTCGCGGCGGCGGCCGGCGACGTGGCCAAAGTGAGGAGGAGGAGGAGCTGCCCGGTGTGTTTCTTCTTCGTCCGTGAACGGACCAGGTTTGCACAAATGCTCTACTTCTTCCCATTTCCTCTGTTTTTGCTCTGTGAGATCAGCGAATCCCCTAGCTCGGGCAATGGGGGTAGGTGATCCCGGGTCTTGGGGGCAATGCCTGGGCTAGATTCGGTTCGGTTCCTGCCGGATCCGTCGGTATCTCCGCGCAAATCTTGCTTCGTCTCGTCGAAATGCCATCTTTTGGAGGCCGGTGTCTTCTCCGGCGGGATTGACAGTTGATTCCGGCGGGGTTCTTGTCTTCGTGGGGAAAACAACTGGGCTTTGTTGGCGCCATTCACTCGTAGGAGGTGATTAGCGGCAGCCGCAGGGATTTTTTGGTTAATTCTGGGGATTTAATGCTACTTGTGGTGGATCTGAATGCACTGCATCCGGTTGTTCTGTGAAACCTGGTTGTTCTGTGAAATCTCGTAGCAGCTGCGAGAGGAAAGTAAATAATTTTTTAGAGGAAAGTAAATATAGTTAGTGGATGTACTGGTAAGTTGTTTGGGAGCTGAATAATGCAAAAGGTGCTGGCTTTTTTCCCGCAATCTGTTAGTTGGTACCTGGTAGGTTCCCTGCTTTTAGTGGTTTCTTTTTGGGATTGTTCGGGCGGTGATGATGGGATTGTGGTTTCTTTGTGGCATTGAGTAAAGCCACCAATATCTCAGGCTGTTATGGCTCGCGATGAATCTTACTGTTGCTTGTGCTTTGCAATGAATTTTGCCGGTTCTCTCTATTTTTCTTGTATTAGAACCTTTCTATAAGTCAACATTGCACCGTGCATCTTTAGTGAAGGTCAAAGTTTTATTGAATATAAGAGTTGCTCATTTTGGTGAAGTTCGTAGTGTAGCATTTTACCTCGTACTTAGCACAGGTTCAGGGGCTGCATATGTTGTAAATTGTAAAATTATTATATCTTTTGGAGGGTTTGGTGGATCTGAGCTTGCTGGCATTGCTTCTTGATCAAATTCAGAGCTTTTGCAGTTGGTTAGATATGCTTTTGGTTGGTTAGTTGTACACTGCTGAAGTGCTTTATTGTTTCTGGTCCTTTGAATATGTACTTGATACAAATTTATCTTAGTGGAAAGTTGAAAACTTTTGGAGGTAACACTATGTCTTCAGTATTTTCTCAAGATTCCATAGATCTTAGTTTGTCCTGTCTTCTGCTTTAATGGTTAAGGCATGGCATATTATTTTCTATAGTACAACTTTTGTGGAAGTCTTCATTGTTGCATTTGGACTCATCTGGATAGTTTTGGAGCTTGCTCGTTGTAGACTGGGAGCTTTGCAGGTAATGAGTGCGTCTTAGTTCTGCTTGGTGTGTCAACTGCTTTTGCTTGGGTCTAAGCCAACTTACAAAATGAGTTTTTGTTTTTCTTCATCATCAGAGTGTGGTCCATGTTTGTTTGTTTATTATTCAAATTTCAGCCATTCGTTTTTTGTATTGTGATGTTTAAAATTATGTAAGAAAGTTTGTATCGCCTTGATTTCAGGAAAAGAATGGTTATCCTTCTACAAGTCAGAGGCATTTAAACAAACAATTGCATTATCTGTCACAATGTCAAGGGTACCAAAATGGAAGATAGAAAAGACCAAAGTCAAGGTTGTATTCCGGCTGCAATTCCATGCAACAAATGTAAGTTCGAATACATATGCTCCTATTTTTTTATTTCATATTAACAATCTTGCTTGTGCAATGTCTGAAATAACTTGAAATTATTTCATGTTCTGCAAAACATGCTTCAATTATCTGTTAACATCGATCGCTTTTTGTTGTAGATCCCGTCGACAGGATGGGACAAACTATTTTTATCTTTCATCTCTTCTGATACCGGAAAGGTAACTGCAAAAACAAATAAAGCGAATGTGAGAAATGGAACCTGCAAATGGCCGGATCCTATCTATGAAGCAACACGACTTCTTCAGGATCCTCGAACAAAGACATATGATGACAAGCTCTATAAGCTTGTTGTGGCCATGGTGCGTTCTAGTAATTGGTCATTGTTTCTCATATCCTTCTCTATCTCTCTTCATGTTCTTTGAAATTCCGATGATGACATCTATCGAATGAAATGCTGGAAGAATTTACTGATAAGGTACAATTCCTCTCTCTCAACCAATATGCTTGTGAAACACAGGGGACTTCACGGTCTAGTATTCTTGGGGAGGTTGATGTGAATCTTGCCGAATTCGCAGAAGCACTAAAGCCTGCCTCAATCGCACTTCCTCTTCGTGGTTGCGACTATGGGACATTCTTACATGTATGAATTTTATAAATTGTATCTTTAGCACACCAGTCGTAATAATAAGCTAGAGTTTTACTTGTTTCCTGTGGTAACGGTAGTTCAGCATTTTTTTTTTATCTTTCTAATTTTATTCTTTGATAAACCTATTTCAGGTTACAGCGCAACTTCTCACTACTAAAACTGGTTTCAGGTTTGCCCACAATGCAACAGTGATTCGTTTAGAAAAGAAACTGTTGATTCAAAACCTTATGAACTCCTGCTTGTTACAGAGAATTTGAGCAGCAAAGAGAAACTGGTGCCAGAAGTTCTCAGCAGTTATTGAACCAAAGAAGTCATGATCCTGCTGAAGTTGCTGCGGCCTCATCAGACATTTGCACTGATAAGGTCAGTGAATCAACCTAGTGATGTGTCAGTATTATTTCCGTGGATCTATTGATTGAGTTGCCTGGCTCATGCTCACTATAATCATCTTTATCATTCAAAATAGGTCAATGCAAGGATCAAGCTAAGGGAAACTTCTGTTGGGTTCCCTGTGGTGGAAGATTCTGCAGGGTCAACGGAAGACTATGAAAACTCGTCACATACCTCAGATGGCATTTTTGCTGAAAAGAATGATCCATATGGAGGACACGAGGTCAGTAGCTTGAGGAGCACTCTCTCAGGTGACTTACCACTATGCTCTACTAGTCAAAGTCCTACACCAGAAAAAGGAGCATGTTGGAGCAAACACTTGTCACCGCAAGGGAGCAATGATTGGACTCATGCCTGGAGTCCTGACTGCTCTGCTGATAAAGATGCAGCTGCTGCTCGTGATGACAATAACCGACTCAGAACAAGACTGGAGGTGGCTGAATCAGCCTTTTCTCAGCTTAAGACAGAAGCTATATCTCTGGAGCATGTTACTGACAAGTTAGGCACTGAAACAAAGGGCCTAGCCCAACAGCTTGCAGTTGAGCTTATGTCCCGGAACCAACTTACCACTGAGGTATCCTTGCTAAGAACCGAGTGTTCTAGTCTAAAAATGGAGCTGGAGGAAATAAAATCTTCCAAACTCTTGCATAAAAGGTCTAATGCAGATGCTTCAGTTCATGATCTCCAAACAGAATGGCTGCAGGGTTTGCAGCTTCTTGAAAGTAAACTGCAGCAGACCAGAAACAATGCTCTCCATGGGCTACAAGCGAGTGATCTTGATTTTCTTCTTGCCGATCTGGGTTCACTTCAGCGTGTCATTGAGAATCTCAAGCAAGGTGTTCAGCCAGGAGAATTTAAAGAAAAGTGCTATGTAGAAAATTTGGTCCCACCTTCAAATTCTGCTCATCAATCGACTGCAGGACGCAACCATGATACTCACAAGAAAAGTCCTGGTGGTAGTACAGGAACAATGGAGGAGAAAATGTGTGAGCTCTTGCAGAAGTTGGAGGACTCAAAAACTGAGAAGGAGAACCTCCTGGAGAAAATGAGCCAGATGGAGCGCTACTATGAATCCTTTATCCATAAGATTGAGGAGAGCCAGAAGCAGACGACGATAGAATTGGAAAATCTTAGAAAAGAACATAACTCTTGCTTCTACACAGTGTCTGTCCTCCAAGCCCGGAAACAAAAAATGCATGAGGAAATGAACGATCAGTTAATGAGGTTTGTTGAGGACAGAACAGCTTTGGAGTCTCAAAATAAGGAGCTTGAGAGGAGGGCTGTTGCTACAGAAACTGCACTCAAAAGAGTACGATTCAATTATTCAGCAGCTGTGGAACGTTTACAGAAGGACCTTGAATTACTGTCCTTTCAGGTCCTCTCTATGTATGAGTCAAATGAAACACTTGCGAAGCAAACCTTCCTAGAAGATTATGAGAATTTGCCTGAAGAACATTCTGCTTTACCAGACTTATGTGGCAATAAAGAACTTGGGCAATACAAGCCTGATGTGAAGCAAATTAGATCTCAAGTGCTTTTAGCAGAAAATGGCATTCTGGATAAAATGGATGGCCAGAGAAATCATATTGGAGCCCTTAGGATTGAAGAGCTCCGTGCAAGATCTGAATTTCAAGTCGTTAGCAATGCTGATTCACAGGGGAACCACTCAAACATGGAACGACTGAAAAGGCCCTCTTCTTCAGTGGAGGCTGAGCTTTTAGAAATGTCTATTTCAAACATTGAGTGGCAGATATTCTCTGATGTGCTACGGGGATCTCATTATGCTGCACTGGATATAATTAAGTGCATTCAGGGAAGGCTGTCCAAGCTAGAAAAACAGCTTCATGACTCTAATGATGATAGGAAATCTCTAGTGCTCAAGTTGAACTCTGCGTTGGACCAAGTGAAAAGTGTCAAAGAAAGTGAAGCAGGATGCGTTTTGAGGTGTGATGATTTGACAGTGAAAAACCAAATATTAGAAGCCAAACTCCATGATATTACAGTTCAAAATGCTTTGTGTATGGAAAAACTCACAGAATGTGAAAGAATTGTCCAGGAACATGAAACATGTGAAAGCAAGTACAAGGCTTGTGCTGAAGAAAGGAGCAGATTTGAAAGCCTCTTAATGAAAGAAAGTCTTCAAACAGATAAGCTTAAGGGCGAGCTCAGATCAATAAGGGAAAGTTTTGAGGCAATGAAAGATGATTTAGATAAGAAATCCTCATTAAACAATGAGTTGCAAATTGTTTATTCCTCCCTTCAAGATCAACTGGGCGACCTGTGCTCCAAATTTGTATGTTTTAACAAGAAACTCAGCATTTCAGGCTTAGATGAGGCTTCTTTGCTACATGAAGTTGAGAGCAAGAATTACACGGCATTGATGGGAAGCTTGGAATTCTTCCAGCAGCAAATATGTAAGAAGGTGCTTCAACTTCATGAGGAGAAGGAGGTCGTGGAAAAAATGTGTGAAGCTCTCCAGAAAAAGTCAGACACAGCCGAATCAGAATTACTTGATATGAAGAGGAAGTTTATATGTGATTTGGATGCTACGAAAGAGAAACTAAACCTTTCTGAGGAACTTGTGGAGAAACTTCAGCAAGAACTGCAGGATATGGCTCATAAACTTAAGATTTGCTCTGATTCTCAAGAACAGTATTGTATTACAAATAGTGACTTAGCATCAAAGTTGTCACAAATAGAAGTTGAGCTACATCATGTAACTAGTGAGAATGAAGCTCTTGTTGAAAAATTGAAAGAACATGGTGCCGCTGTAGAGGAACTCGAGAGAGCCAAAGTAAGTATTGCACAACACGAGGAGGATACCCGAACCTTGACCCTGTCTTTACAGTCTAAAGATGAGTTGCTGATGCATATGGAAAGTGAAATCAGACGCTTAGAAGATTCTCTACGATCCTCTGATGAGAGTTTGCTAAGAGAAAAGAATATTAAAGGAGAACTTGAATCTGCCCTTGCAGGTCTTACATCACAGCTTGGTGAGAAGGATGAGGTTCTACATTCTTTTGATGAGCATAAAACAGAGCTAATTCATCTGAGAGACCAAATTTCGGGCATGGAAAAAGCTAACAGTTTAATACAAGATGCACTCTCGCAGAGTGAGGAAATTCAAAGGGACCTTAACTATAAAAATTGTGCTCTCCGCTCCCAGCTTTCAAATTTGGAAAACCATTTAGGAATAGTTCTTGAGGCCATGCTTTCCAGTGAAATTGAAGCTTGTTATATGAGAAGTCAAGCAAGAGAGGCTTGTGTGCAGCTTGATTTGTTACGAAATGACCTCGAGAAACTTAAACTGAAAAAAAATGATGCTGATGAGTTATTAAGGACATACATGTCTACTGAGGCAGAATTAACTGAAAGAAATGCTACACTTGAAGCAGCTGTCCGTTCTCTTGAAATCAACCTTGGCAGTGTTATAAAAGAGAAGGAAGGACTTGAAGAACACATTAAAGGAAATATGGAAGCATTGACTCTAGTTAGTAATAACAAGTCTTGTGGTATATCAGTATCAGTAGATGCAAGTGAGAGTGTATTGAAGCATGAAGATGAGAGTTCAGAGCTTAGAGCCTTGTTGACTGATCTTGAAGAACAGGTTGAAGATGTGAGGTCTTCAAAAGATGAGGTTGAAATTTTAAACTTGATTCTTCGTTCAAAGTTGGAGGAGCAACACACTGTGATATCACCGTTGCTGCATAATCAGGGACGTGAGTTGAAACATTTAAAAGAACAGAACAACGATCTCTCTCAAAAACTTGCTGAACAAAGTCTGAAGGCAGAAGAGTTCAAGAATTTGTCGATCCATTTAAGAGAGCTAAAAGAAAAGGCTGAAGCTGGAAGAAAGGAGAAAGAGGGCTCACTATTTGCCATGCAAGATTCCCTAAGAATTGCATTTATTAAGGAGCAGTATGAATCAAAGGTTCAAGAGCTGAAAAATCAAGTTTTATTCTCTAAAAAACATACTGAAGATATGCTGCTGAAGCTGCAAAGTGCTTTAGATGAAGTTGAAACTGGGAGGAAAAATGAGATTGCACTTGCTAAGAGAATCGAAGAGTTATCGATGAAACTTTCTGAAATGGAGGCAGAGATGCAGGATTTATCAGCGGATAAAAGGGACTTGTCCAATGCTTATGACAGCTTGATGACAGAGCTGGAATGCACAAGATTAAACTTAGATTGCTGCAAGGAAGAAAAGCATAAATTTGAAGTCTCTCTTCTGGAGTGCAGTGAGGAACGGGACAGAATAAGGGTGGAACTTGACTTGGTTAAGAGTTTGTTGGAGAATATGGCTTTAACTGACAACACCACATCACATAATAGTTCTGAATCATGCAATTGTGGCACCACGTCTGTTGAGCACATTCTGGCTGAGTCTGCCTCAAAGGTTACACCAAATACAACAGAAATGAGTTCAGGGTTACAGGAAGGTGAAATTCAGAGCACAAGTTTGTCATCAAATATGTCACAAGGAATAGAGAGTGTTGGGAAGTTTAATGAGCTTGAATGTATCAAATTGAACTTGGAGGTAATCTATCTACAAACTGTTAGCCTTTTGATTAATTTTACTTATTGTCAAGCTAGTAGAAGAGCCATGACAAATAGCAGCATAAATTTATATGCCATTCTCCATATAACATATGTAACATGTTGCAACTCTTATCATATATCAGAGATTACAGTCTTCATGTTTTTGAGGTGTATGGAATATGATCCAACATATGAAGTTTAAGGATGAGGTCGCCTAGCGCATAAAGTAGATAGTAGTATATGTGAGAATTGGCCCGCCTTATGACATGCCAAAATGGCTAAGTCAGCTTAAAAGTAGATTTCTCTCAAACTGTAGTGAATTCGTGCTTATTCTTGAAAAAAGATTCAGTATTGTTGATTGGTCTGAGAGTATCAGACATTTTCCTCTTTATTAGAATTTGTCAGGCCTTGCAGGTGAAATTTGACCTGGCCTATACAAGCCAAAGCCCAACTGACAGAAAATATCAAAATGTAACATAACTTACAACTTTCCCAAGCCTAAGATATTTCATCATTTGTCCGGATTTGTCTGATCTAGCAAGTAGGTAATTGTAAAAGCACATTGTGAGTTCTATAACATAATTGTATACAATATCAGTAAACCAGCAGTCCTAACTTCTTTCTAAACTTGAGTGCAAATTCGAACCTTGTCATATTGTTCCACAATTAACATCTATAGCAGTGACTGCATTCTAAGCTTACAGTATTTTCCTGTTTGACAGAATTGTGAAATGGAATATGAATCATCTATCGCGAACCATTTGAATGCCAACAACAGCATTGAAGACATATCTAAACAGCACAAGAAATTAGCAAGTGATTTGAACCTTTTCCAGAAGGAGGTATGTTGAAATTTCTCCAATTGCATTGTTTCGTATTATGATGCATGCTATGTTCATGAGAAATGCAAGTTTGCAGTGTTAGAACTAGATACAGGGTTCTGACATATTGGCACATGTGAATTAAACAAAAGAAGTGATGTCATGTAGCATTTCATGTGTTTGCAATAAACGAAGTATCCACCCACAACTAATCTGATAGTTGAATATAGTGTCTAATTACTTTTTTTTTTAAATGTCAATATCTATGGTATGATGTGGAAGCCTGGAAGGGTGCTGATGCGTTGGAACTTGTTCCATTTGCAGCTGGAAAGATTGAAAGATGAGAATGTGTCTCCTCTTCTTCCCCTGGACATAAATCTGATTGATCCGTCACTCAGTGGTTTGGAAAGGACATTATCACAACTTGAAATGGTATGCCTCGAGTTCTGCTTAGTAGCGTTAACCTGTAACTTGTTTTCATTTTTGCATATGTTGTTACCGTAGGCAAATGAGCATTTGCAAAGTGTCTTTCCTTCATTTAAAGAGCTTCCTGGTTCTGGCAATGCCTTGGAAAGGGTACTGGCGTTGGAACTTGAGCTTGCAGAATCACTCCAAGCAAAGAAGAAAACAGACATCCTTTTCCAGAGGTAACTAGTATATTTTGGAAACACGTTTTCTTTTATTTCTTTCCTGCTGATCTGATTAAGCAGGTTCCTGATTAGAAATTTTGTGACCATTCTAAACATTGAGCCAGCTAGCATATGATGCTTGAAATTATTTTGGCCCTGCAAAAATTGAATTGATAATTCTACGCACAACCACAAAACTGACAAAATGAAAGGTCGGCGAAACCTAAGGCTGCCATGTTTAGGTGCTAAATAAATATAAAACCGTCAAATCCAGCAAATTAAAACTGCGATTCAGTACAACAATGTCACTTTTACTGAAACTAGTAAATGAAATTCAACTAAATCTTGTATTTTTTATTCTTTCCCCTTGCTAGTTCGTTCTTGAAGCAGCACAACGACGAAGCAGCGGTCTTTCAAAGCTTCAGGGACATCAATGAACTGATACAAGATACAATTGAGTTGAAGAGAAGGCAGGTAGCAGTAGAAAACGAGCTGAAAGAGATGCAGGGCAGGTACTCGGAGCTCAGCGTGCAGTTCGCAGAGGTGGAGGGAGAAAGGCAAAGGCTTGAAATAAATCTGAAGAACCGAACACCCAGGTAATCATAGGAACCAAAGGGAACTAAAGAGGGAAAAAATGTCAGCTAGTTGCAGACTTTGTAAACAATCTTCTGCGACAGCAACGGAATTCTTTTTTGTAATGTAAATATCAGTAGTCTCAGCATCTGTATTAATTGTAGAGTTGCTTGTGGTATACATAAATGTAACATCGTGTACAAGATCAAGTAAAAAACAATCATGTTAATTAGTTGTTATGTGCCAACAACCAGCACTCTTTCAAGTGTACATTCACATTTGTAGGCAGCACTTTGCAGCTTTTATAGGGTCTTTGACGTTGACTGGATCCGCTTTGATGTGGTTGGCAAATAAAAGCTTTTGCCTCATTTTCTTCGATGAGATGTTCTGATCTGAAAACAAAAGATCCCTACGCAGCATTGCCAGGTTCTTGAGTCTTGACGTGTAATATTTGTTCATGATGTTTACTCGTATAAGACTAAATAATTGGACTGGTTTATAATGGTTTGGATTACATCAACCAGAAAGTTTGTTGACGTTGTAACTCTCAAATATTTCTTGATGATTCCACCTGTTTCTACTGATGAATCCTATGACGTTCCCCCTTGATTAAATGTTGATAACTAGCTGAATAATTAGACTGGTTTCTCCTTGAACTGCATGGTTCCCTGCTAAATAAAGAAAAAAAGTAACAGGCCGACTTAGAAAATTCTACCAGTTCTCGTTCACATATTCATATGCCATGCGTCCCTGGCAACATCGCAACCTTTGAGATTCCTTCCAAATTTTCTGTTCACAGTAATTGCCGACAATTGAGAGATAGTAACGTTACAGAAGTGACAGCAAGAGTCAACGAAACTAGCTGCCAAGTCTCCAGATAACAACGGTTGTACCTGTATTCGAGAGCTTCCCAATTTTGACCGAAAATATTTCAAGATAAGCCGGCGACTGATGCAATGTGTAAAGCATCACGTCGGCATATATCTGTTTCATACTAGTACTCCTAACTTCTAAGGTGCCACAACTCACAACAAATTGTCCAAAGAATATATGATCTTACATCTGAAAATATTTTGATGCCTTCAATATTGTGTGCCGCGACATCGGCAAAAAGGAAATAACAAGAGGCAAAGAATAAGTAGATCCAACCCTGACAGCCATACATGCAAGTAAAAAATATAGTTTCTAGAAGAAAAAAGCAAACCAATCCCAACGTCATGCATGAGGCATACTGGTATCCAAAAGAACTATTGACTTTAGACGCAAGAAAAGAACATATGCAAAGCAGAAATAACAAATCAGGAACATGAACAGAACAAAGCAAAGCATCTCATATTCCTTTATTTTTTTGGTTCTGTCACCTAGGAGCAAATGAAAACCAGATACAAGTCCTACAAAAGCATCATCTGCACCAAACAAAACAAGTCACAGACAGGTTAATGAGCTACGTCAGTAAAATAATATGAACCGTACAATTGGCATTTTTTGCACATTCTTTCCAATGAGAAACCAGAATGAAGTACTAATATGTACAATTTACAGCAGGATGCACAATGAACAGGATTGAAGATCTACAACATAATATACAAGAGTTGAAGCAAATGCGTGTACAATTGAGTTATACAGATTGCACACACATATTTGCTTTGCCGGCAGAAAAATTTCTACACCTTCGCTAATCGCATATCTGACATACAATGTGGACCGTTTGTTCTTTCTCACCCCCAGAAAGTTATATGATCTGATCAGTTGTGATGTTGAAATATGTCCACCCCACAACTGAGAATTATCCACACCCAGTAAACCAGGAAAACATGACTTTACAAACTCATATGTAGAGCACCTGGCAACTGACAAGTTCAGCAGCTGCAAAATTCTTCGACGCAATCGATTTCCAAACATCTGTTTCCTGCTCCAAGGGGACATCTTGGTTTTGGCATGTTGTGCCAGCCGAAGGGGCTGGCAAATCCATTGGCTTCAGAGAATCTGTTTGCATGATACTGATTTTGTTGTTTACACCCTTGACGATCAAATGGAGCTTTCCCAGAAATCCTGCAAGCAAGCACGGACTTTCTGATTCGGCAAAGTCCCCGACGGGTACCTGGCTGACTGCAATCTTCCAAGTATCCTCTTGAGGATCATATATCTTTATCTTAGCTGTATCAGAAGAAGATGATGGCTGCAGGGCATACAGTTCCCCATCTAAAACAACACTTAATTTTGCTCCAGCCTGCCTTGCAGGCCAGCCCTCACCCATGCCTACAGGCATTTCCGCCCATGACGTCGTCTCGGGATCAAATATCTCCCCACCAACATCAACAAAGAATGGCCAGGAATAAAGGCTCTGAGGAACATACAGCTTGCCTCTGTATGAGGTCATTCCGGTAGCAATTGGCTTCAGCAGCTCAGCCAAGAAAGCTGTCGGTAGAGCTTGCGCTTTGGAGAATGTCATGTCTGGAACCTCAGTCCAAACCCCAGTTCTTGGGTCAAATACTTCAGCAGATTGGAGTGGCATTAAGCCGTTCTTGCCCTTGCTGATACCACCAACAACATACAGCTTATTGTTCAGCAGGCTAGTCTTGCAGAAGGCCCGCCCGGTGCTCATCGAGCTCACCTTCTGCCATAAATTCACAAAGGGATCATACCTCCACACGTGTTTCATCGCAGAAGCTCTAGAGAACCCACCCAAGACATAGATGCAGCCATCCACCACCCCAACAGCGCAACCACAGAATGGGATCCTGTCAATCAGATCCTTCTGACCAAGCCAGCCTCTGATAACATCCGATATCCTGATGCCGACATTCACCAAATCGCCTAACCGCAACCCCGGGACACCTCTCCTGCACTCTCCTCCCTGACTGATACCAGGCATGAGCGGCAGCCTCTGCCATTGATTGCTAACTGGATCGAAAGCGTGCCACAATAGCCTCTGATCATCCGTCTTAATCAGTATGTACAGCCACTCCTCGCCCACACCTAGTTCCTTCCTCAGCCGGTACAGGTCCGTGCCGGTAATTGCCGCCTTCCAGCTCCGGGAGACTAACTTGACCTTCAGGTACCCCATCCTCGGCATCCTTGCGAGGATTTGCATCGAGATCTCGTCCGGGAGCCCGGGGATCAGCCTTGGGTGGTGGAAGCCACAGGGAGAGATCGACGACAGCCGCAGCTTCTTGGAGGAATCTGGTTTCGGAGCTTCGCCGTTCTCCCATGGCTGGTTCTTGCTGTTGGGGGAGCTCAAGAACGCCCCCATTTGAGCTTACTCTTCTTTCCAGCTTCGACCTACAAAATCAAACAGCAAATATTTTGGTAACCAAGGCCAAAATAACTAGTTAGAGAAATCACAAGTTGATAAGCGAAAAAGATGGCCTACATATGTAAAGACCGAATGAAAGGAAAAATTGCATAATTGCAAATCGCTAAAGAACATGACGAAAATCCTGCATCAAAATCGTATCTTTACGAGTACGAATTACAAATTCAAGGTACAGTTCACCAGAACTCAAAGGCATCCACGAGTCCCCAAGAATCAAATCCGAGATAGCCCTGATCTCCCGTCTTGAAACCCGAGAAAATCATGCCGCGACGACCGCATTACCAACTAAATGATTCAAAGCTC
Organism: Eragrostis curvula; assembly: GCA_007726485.1. Taxonomy (NCBI): domain Eukaryota; kingdom Viridiplantae; phylum Streptophyta; class Magnoliopsida; order Poales; family Poaceae; genus Eragrostis; species Eragrostis curvula. Next base: position 22,070 of record RWGY01000719.1, on the reverse strand, counting down.
GTGATTTTACCTTTGATATTTAGTGAAGGATGGGAGCACGGGCTGAAGAGGCGCCTGTGGGGGTGCCACCGCGCCTGAGTGGGATAAGGAGACCAAAGGGAAGGTGTATTTATTTTGGTATCCATTCCATTCACCTGTATCTTTCAAGATTTTTGCTTTTTCTTTTAAAGTTTGCGTGCAATGGCCGGCCTTTTCTTATTCTCTTCATTGTTTGTATTTTCTTCATTGGTGGCTGCGCGATAGTGTATAGGACAAGTAGCATCTTTTTTTCTTCTTGTTTTTTCTACTGAGCAGGATACAGAGAAGAACTTTACCGGGTGATATTTTAGAAAAATATCTCGCGTGCTAAACGGGAATCATCCTTTCTTTTCTTCTTATTAGGAGAACTAAAAGGAATTTTTCCATGGCCCATAAAACACTTGAATTTTACAACAAACAATTTATTCTGCACGAATGAATAAAAATGTAGATGCCTTAAACAGACATACACATGCATGGGTTAAAGAAGCCAAGTGTGTTTCCAAACTAGCGGTCGTTCAAAATGGAAAAATAAGGGGAGGGCAGTAGGTCAAGTGCAAAACTTTGGAACTAAGGAAGCCGGTTGCTTCAACAATACAATACAATACATATGCTGGCTGGATTATTCTAGAAAGTCAAGTGACAGATGCATACGTAGTACTGCATACCTATTGCATCGTCATCCTAATGACATGCCACGAAACGGTAACCATAAGAATTCAAATTTATTGGATAAAAATATAAAAATAAAAACGTACATGCAGGTGTATGTCTGTATTTTGTATTGATGGATTACTTTGCCTTCATTTAACATCGTCTTTTAAAAACATTCAATTTTTTTATTCGGATGTGGACAGAACTGTCCTTTTGAGATACACAATACAAAATTCAGAGAAACACAAGTTTCGCAGCAACCTTAGTACTAAAATCGCCGTTAAATGAGGTATACAAACCCCTAACTTTGGGTAGCTTCTTTGGTAAAGATGAAATACTGACTTGGCAAATGGAGTTCATTTCCTACAAATTTTGAGAGGCTTTTGAAGGTGCATCATTTTCATGATTCTGAGAATTCCCTTTGTTAAATCGAAATACAATACTTCCTTTTTGATGTGTTCCTTTCAGCTGTCCTTCTCAAGCATCCCAACCATCCCAACCATCCATCAATCATGTATCCCAATTAGCACTCCGTTGATCCTACTGAAGTCGTAACCCCCTGAGCCCGCAATGACATGCAAGAACGCTAGGAACAGATCATGTCCACATTGCGTGATGGAGACCTGCTGCTAGAAGAATATTTCTTTCTCGTCGGTTAATAATCTACTAGTACACAGTGTGCATTCTTAAGATCAGATTTTGCTTGGTTCAGCGAAAAGGCCTGTAGCTTAGTGGTTACAAGAAACTTAGTAGCACCTAAGATCCTGAGAGCGAATTTTCTAGAATTTAACAGCGTTGTGCTTTCAGCGGTAGGCGATATAACCGTTGACAGCGAGGCGCATGTGGTGACTTTATCAATCTAGACGATTTGCCGGCTCAGTCTTCAAAAATACTCATAGGAGTAGGGTTTGTGTATATACGTTTATAGTAGTGAGTGTGTATGTGTGTTATGAGTGTCTGAGTTGTACTGTGTAATCACAAAAAAAATATTTTGCTTGGTTCAGAGTATTAAGGATAACCAAACTAAGTTGGACATTTATTTAGGGTCAGTTTAGATCTCTTGCCAGTGCTAGCCTTGTCTTGCTAGCTCGCTTTGCTCTGCAAGGAGATGCAAAAGCAAAAATGGTCCGGATGTTTGGTAGAGCCAGCAGACAGCACCTTGCTTGCTTTGGTAGTAGCGTCAGCACACAGCCAGCATCCTCGCGCAAGAGAGCCAAATTTGCTCTCCGGCTCTGGCAAGCAAATCCTGGATTCTGGAGGCAAATCTGCTGGGCAAAGCAATCATTTTTGGGACAACCAAACAACTAGCCTTGCCAGGCAAAGAAAGGCAAGGACATGGCAAGGGATCCAAACTGACCCTTAATAGACAGTAGAAATAAATCATTCCAGCTTGGCAGCCTCTACACCGTGGACTGCTCGCAACCCCGTTAGCTAATTTTAATGTAGTCTAAAAAAAGGATCGAAAAAATGTAGTCTAAAAAAAAGCTAATTTTACTAGTTCTGTCAACTAGACTACCAGTGCATAATCATTTTTAAGACGAATTAGATGTCCACAAATATGTTTTAACTTATTGACATTCTAGACATGGAGAAATGGAGAATTTGTTTAAATGATAAGTCTATTTTACTCCCTCTAAGTTTGGTCATAGTCTAGATAACCTCTTAAACTAAAATTTGATTTACTTTACCTTTGAAATTTGCTAAATCAGCTCACTTTTCATCTTTTCTCTTCAATCCAAAGCAATTTCATTAACATGGACTCAGGAAAAGGCGGTTTTGTTGTTACAATTTAGCACATGTTTATTCATATACGACGCTAGCCCTCGAGAGCAACGACTAGGACGAACTCTTAGGTTGAAATTGCTGAGGATGGCTATGCCATCGTGGGAGACATAGAGAGATCAAGACAAACTCTTGGCTGAAAATCAACAAGATCGGCTAGCACCAACTTGAAATGCATGTATGTCCGAGTTGAGTCCGTGGAAGTGCCTTACCTAACTCCACGTTGATTAATCCTTAGAGGGAAAGGCACAGGCGCCCCAGGATGACAATAGGTCATTCGTGAACCTGTGGTAGCATGGAGGCACAGGGACTCTCTTTTGGGGCTCTTTAGCTTTGGGCTAAAAGCGACGCACAGTTACTGGCGGTAACATAGGCCTATAGGAGTCCATCCCACATTTGAAATGACAGAAGAGTAGGGACCTTTCGCAAAATCCTCAAAGGCAACCGTGGACACACACAAGGTCCACATCTTCCTATCGCTATCTGTCACCTCCTCTCATCTCCAGAAAAATTGATCGCTCTCTCTCCCTCTCCATGGAGCCCAGAAACATCGCTCGCTCTCTCCCCCTGTCCGGTCCGGTGGAGGTCCCCTTGACCCAGCGACCGGCCCTCCTCTCTAGTCCTCACATCCATCCCCGCCTCCCCACTCCCATCTTCTTGTTGCTTCGCGTGGTACAAGCCTCGCAGGCATGCGCGGCAGCGTGCCACTACGGTTGATGCAGCTGGTCGGGAAGGCGTTTGGGCTTTGTTGCGGCCATGCATGTGGACGTTCTTCTTGGTCTGCAGGGTCGGAGTCGTTGTGGCGCTGGTCGGAAAGGCGTACGGGCTTTGTTGTGGCCCCGCATGCGGACGACCCTCTTGGTCTACATCTCGGAGCTTCGAAGTCGCTTCAGTGGCCGTGATCTTCGTCGACCTCACTGTTGGGTCGAACGGACATGCCTTTAGCTTATGTGAGGCCGAGTCAAGCCACAAACATGGGCTAACGTAGGCCAAATAAAAAATTGATCAGTCACCAGCAGCGCAGCACGAGGTGTGTTGGGAGGAGCTTTTTTCACAGGCGGATCATTCAAAAGACTGCGGGCGTTAGCCAAAGTCAAAGGCGGTTGGCAAACAAGACAGGTGTCAGACATATGGTAGCACCGCATCATTCAAAATGCTATGAATCGAGGGTGTCGGATACCTAAACCAGGTACCCGCGATTAACCACGTAAACCCAATAATTACGCATAAATCTCCAGGGGTCAGGTCGAAGGCCGTCGCTTCCACCAAAAGACTGGTAAAAGGCCCAGCCCAAGATACGAGGCGGGGATGGGCCAGATGGTTCCCAGAGCCGCGCCTGGCTCTCGTCCGAGAGAGACCCCGCGCGCAAGGTACGACCAGGCCCGCGATAATCCTCCCGACCCCAACTCCGTCTCGGCCGACCACTCCAACCGTAGCGAGGAGCAGTTGGACGACAGGGGTCGGAACCCGGCCGGTGGAACGCATTCAATTGGGGCGCAAGTGGGCATCCATCAAGCGACGTGAGCCGCTGTCCCGCACGTCCCGCGGAGACGTTTGACAGCGGTCAAGCAGCCTCCCCATAAGGTAACAGTTCGGGCCGGAACCCAACAGGGTCGGAACAATGCATGAACAGTCGAGAACATGAAACAAGGTCGTAATATTATGCTTTGTATTCTTTGAAACATGAAACATTTTCCATGCATATGCATTAACTTTGTCATGGGAAATATATGTACTTACTTAGCACAAATAACGAGTATCATGTATTTAATTGCAGTAAAAGACTATGGTGGCTTTCATACTTTTAACTTTTGAATCATCGCCATTGTGAAACCTCAGCAGCACGGAAACCGAAAGATCACCAAATCACTCGCAGCGTAGCTGAAACATGTTAGTGAAGAAAGTAAACGACGACCAAGGTTAACTCTTAAATGCACGTTTGGGAACCAAGACAAGCATCCACTGACCACAAAACAATTATACTCTTGAACTACTAGTTGACATTATTGCAGAAGCAAGGACCTCGAGGTGTTCATAATTGACCCTGACAAATGCAAGCGGTGATCAGGATCGCAAGATGACTAATTAAAAGGGTCAATTTTGTATGCTGCAAGTTGTAGCGAAAGAAACTAACAAGCTTGATAAGTCTCCATGTCCACCACATTAGTACAGAAGTGCTGAATAAAGCAAATGATGATCCCCTTGTTCAAGTGCCGGTGTAATCCTCTACTTCTCATGAGGAATGGACCAGAACTTCGCACTACATTGGAACTGTATGTGGGTATACGTATGTATTTTTGTCTTATATAGTCAGATCTGTTCAGTGGTGTTTTATTTTCTTGCACCATTGCCGAACACAACTCTAGAGAGAGTACGTTAAACTGATAGCAAGCCCCCACCTCCGAAGTGCTTTCACCACCAGTCGAATGTAATCCTCACATATACTCTGTTCATAAATTGTTGTCACCTTTAACCTTTTGAGTCATGTTTGACCATTCATCTTATTCAAAATATTAGTTCGAATATGCAAACTTATAAGTTACGTTTCAATTTTCTTTAATGTAAAACAAATCATATAAAAATATATGTGATAATTTTTAATTTTTTGAATAAAATGGTCAAACATAAAAAAATATAGTTTAAGAATGAGGGGGGAGGGAGGGGCACTTTCTCACCCTTTAAAATGGATTTGGCATACTGCCTAGCTACGACGTGATCAAGCAAAGAACAATTTCAATTGTCAATAGAAGTTCAGATGAAGATGGCAACTTATACACATGATGCATATATTTTTTTATTTTTTTTTGAAATCACAAAGAAACAATGGTCACATGCCTGAAACAAAAGTTCCACATTTACTCAGGACATCACCAACAGAGCCCTTTATTCAATTCGTTGTTACAACACACATGCATAAAGGTAAAATTGAAAGAAAGAAAATTCTAAGATGACGAGGCACACTGCAGGATGGGCTCCATTTTCATCAAAGCACAAACTTTAAGGGTATGCATTTCCATACCCAGATCCAGCACCATTGCCGCCACCGCTCCCACCATTCTGCCCACCACCATTGCCACCACCGTTGCCATTGGCGTTAGCATTTGTAGAACCACCATACCAGTAGTTAGTTGCTTCACTAGAGCCTGAGCCCGTGCCACTACCGGCACCATTGCCAGTAGACCCAACGTAACCATTGGCTTGACCTCCACCGCCACCACCACCATTACCACCAGCACTAGAATAACCACCATAACCATTATATGATCCGTCAGTATACTGGCTGGAGCCAGAGCCCGAACCAGACCCACCGCCATGTCCAGCCCCACCATAGTAGCTGCTCCCTCCACCTCCACCACCACCTCCAGCACTTGCATGGGCACCACCAGCACCGCTCCATCCACCTCCGGCACCACTCCCAGATCCTGACCCCTCACCACTTTCATACCCGCCACCTCCACCACCTCCTGTACCAGTTCCTTGAGCACTAGAGTACCTAGCCACCCTTGCCGCATTGGCTACTCCAATGCCCAAGAGAACTATGAAACCAAGAGCTGCTAGCTTAGCGGTTGCCATTGTGAGCGTACTAGATAGATAGCTGTGTATGCTGTTGTGAAGTGCTAAGCAAAGGTATGCACGGGTATTTATAGTGCTTGCGACCATGCATTAGGCCATTTATCTTAATAGCATATTGGTGGTGTTCAGTTTACAACTTCCTACGATATCAAGTTGAGTCTATTAATTAGTGGACGGAAGCATTGACTATGGCATGCAAGTTACCATACTTGATTACTCCATACGAGATCAAATTTTCATCTCACAAAGGTATAGTACCTTCTTCCGTAGGATGGTTTAGATCTTGATTACAAAAACAAAAATATCAGCATATGCGAAATAATATTATCATTATGACTTTTGGAACCTTAAATGATTATTGTCCTTCAATTTTTTTTTTGTTTTCTTGAAAGGAGTTGTCAACTGTAGGATGCAGTGGTTTTGGAGGGTCACATTCATCTTGAGATTGAAATTTTTTTCTATGACTTATGCTGCAGCCTGCAGGACAGTATCCAGGCGCGCAGGGAAGCAACTGATCAAAGGTAAACCAGCATCGTCATGGCCTACTGCAGTGACGAACTAACAATTGGGTTGTGGTTTCCTGAATTATTGATTTTAACTGGATTGGGCTTTTCTGGATTATTGATTTATCACCATGGTCCTATTGCAGTTATCTGCAGTGTCATTAATAACTGGTGGATTGTGGTTTTTAAAATGATATTTTAGTACCGTACATAAGTCATGATTCTGGTATTCATATAATTATCCAAGCAAAGAAGTTATATATGTGAGAAAGCCCTTTAATTGTTCAAGACACTGATTTCTGTATTCACCTTGACATGGATAAATATCATTAATTAATTAAATTTGCTATGCCAGAAAGAGCTTGATGAACCTAAGAGGAGCCAGGAGGATTTTAATTACTAATGCTGCTATACATATGACCAGGTCGTCCCACTCGCCGGCTGTATGATCAGCGGTGGATTAGCTATTTTGTTTAACCATCCATTTACTCTTATTAATAAGCAGGCCACTAAGTTCACGTCGAAGAGGACTCAGAAAGTGGTTGCATCCACACCCTTGACTGAGCTTAAGTTTCAAAAATTAGTTATGCTAGAAGCTCTAACAAAATAATAATAATAGAGGACCCCGTTCATGTCAAACAACAACTGATATGAGTGCTTAATTACAGGACGCTTGTTGAAAACTTCAACAAAACAAATATCTATCAAGATGAAATATTTGACTCCACTCTCCACCGAAGAATATAAATTCTATTTAGATCGTCATCTATAACTAATTAAACTCAAATATTTAAATAATAACAAGCACCTAGAGATAACAATGGATCCGGATCAGCTCGTAAGTGCATGCTTAAAGATCATCATCAATATCGAGCATCCACTGGTCACTATAACTTGACATTGCAGCGGCGACCTCGAAATTTTCGTAATTGACTTTGATGTAGTACATTTTAGGGCTGGCATATATTACGTGTTTGTTGCCCAATTCTACGGAACAAGCATAATCAAGTAGTTTCCTTCCTGTGAACAAAATGTTTTGAATTGGGTCTGTAGAATTTAAGCAATGGAATAAGGACAGCAAATTTATATGTGACTTGACGTATATAATAAAACATCTCATGCATATATGATACCTGTAAAATTCAGATCACACAAATGATTATTCTGGATGTTTTACATGTGCATTTGACTATGTCCTCCGTCACTGTAAAAGATGAGTAATTAAACAAGTACACGAAAACCAAGACACCCGATCGTCCATAGTAATCAAAGCATTGATTAGTTAATTATAAGAGATCAACACCCGATCGTCCACATTTCATAGGCGAATGAACAATTAAGCAAAGTAAACGATGACCCGGATCAACCCTTATCTCCATATTCGTAAATCAACACAAATCCACTGATAATTAAATTGAACACAGTTCTACTATGCCAGTGGTTGACATTGCAGAGGCGACCTCGAGATGCTTGCAGTTGACTTTGAAATTCAAACTATGAGCATAGATTTGGTTAAATGGTCAGATTCGTAGTTGGCGGTAAGCTTAACGATGTTTACCATGCATGCAAGTTTTGCACAAGTTGCAAGAGAAATAGGCATTGATCGATCTGAAGTATGCACTTGCAGTACTCCTGTGCAAAGACGACTAACATAGGTGGCATTTCGTCCAGTCATCTGATAGCGCCTAAAAGAAAATACTGCTTATATAACCATTCCAGCTACATTTCAATAACCATCCCGGGACTGAGTAGAAGTTCGACTGATGTGAACCAACTTGCTACTGCAAATTATTTCAAGCTTAATCATGCCATTCCATAGATTCCTTATCTCACTCTCATGGTTTATTGAAGATTATTCATGCTGAATCCATGGGTTAAATTCTTGACAAATTGAGTCAGTAACGATACACGATATCAAAACTAAACTATGTGGTTTAGTAAAGAAAATGACATAAATCTCTCTCCCGTATGCTAACCAAAAATATCTATCAAAATAATTATTTCAATAACTCAACTGTGGGGGCCAAGACAACGCCCATGCATTTTTGCTAAGAGAAGACCTTCTTACGTAGATCGAGAAAACCTCTTAACACCTCCTCCACCCTTACACACCAAAACCGTGGCCCATGTGAGAATGACAAACGACCTAGGCCGGGCCTTAGATATGTGCTTCGTCATACTATGACACCAATGGCGAAGCTAGAGTTAAGATGATGATGGCGTCAAATATGCAAAGTTTGTGATTTATAGGGCATAACCATGGGATAAAGGAGGTGCTCGATCAGGTGCACAAATGGTTAAAATATAGTGATTAGCACCAAAATTTGGTTTTACCCTCCACCAGGGAAGTTGTACCTAGCTTTATGTTGGGGGATCGAAGGTCTTTGTGGGACGTGTCGAAGCCCTCCAACGGTTGATTGAAACGTCCAGGTTCTGGGGAAGCCCTCGAAGGTAGTTGATGCCTTCGGATCACCTCGCGAAGCCCTCCTTGTTCGCCGTCGTCACCTTCTGGTTGGAGCAAAGCCCTCTTTCCTAGTCCGCGATGCCGGACGAAGGTGCTTTTACTCAGGTTCCCTGCAGTCTGTTATGCGAAGCACTCCTTCACCCGCGATGCCGGGCGAAGGGGTTGAGTGATGAGAGAGGTTTTAGTGCGGTGCGAATGATTCCTTCTTTGGCTCGTGGCCCCAGAAAACAGATATCATTACAGGATCATCTCCCCCCATATTTATAGGGGGTGAGATGATTATATTTACAAGTGTGCCATTGGCTGCTTTAGCATGGCTTTCAGCCTGGCAACTTCGGGTTCCTGCGCCGTCTGCTCTTTCTGATCTGCTTCACTCGTCCTTCGCGTGGTTCCGGGTGGCTTCGGTGTGGTTCCCAACGTTGCATTCCCTTTCGCGTGTGTCTTCTGGTTGTGGTTTGTCCCTTGACTTGGATCGCAGCTGTCTTCCCAACATTAGCCCTCAACTGTTGAAAGGAAGTGAGCGAAGGCGTTTCCTTGAAGCAGTTATCTCTTTAGCTGCGATTTTTTCCTTATTTTATTTCTTATTGTTTATATTTTAATATATTTCACTATTCTTACTTAAACCCTTGGTTGTACGGTTTTTCACCTCAATGTCCCCAGCTTTCGGCAGGTCTTTAAATATGTGTCGCTTTCACCTTTTCCGGTCCGTATCTTTTTACCGCCGTGGCTGCTTTGTTGGCATCTCTTCTTTCGAAGGTACTTCTTTTCTTCCTTCGATGGCTAGGCAGAAGTCGCCAGCGTTTCCTAGGGGTTTCCATTCTCTTCGAGCTGGTTATTATTTCACAAGGTCTATCTCCGCCTCCCGTTATAAGGGTATTTTTTCGCAGTGCTATTCGGAGTCTGGTCTTGTTGATATAGATTCAATTCGTCTTCCTTTGTATGGCCCGAAACAAGTTCCGGAGGACCGCCTAAGACCTCGAAGCGATGAGTTTGTTGTTTTTTCGTCATTTCTGGATGCCGGTCTATCCTTTCCTCCTTCGAGCTTTGTCCTTCGTGTTCTTTCTTTATACCATCTCCAACTTTATCATCTTACTCCTGTTGCCGTCGCAACCATGTCAGCCTTCACTTGGGCTTGCATCAGCGAAGGTTTAAATCCTGAGCCTCATGCTTTTTATCGAGTATACCAAGCCCGGCACACTCCTACTTATGATCATGAGAACCATCTCAGCCCTTGCTTCGGAGTTGTTGGTTTTGAGGCTAGGGAGGGGTTTCTGACGCCTCTTGGTAGCTTCGATCCTCCACCCTTTGATGAATGGGTGAAAGATTGGTTCTACTATAAATACCTTGCTATCGATTTTTATACTGGGAAAGCCGCTGGCATATGGATTACCAATGACTTCGAGCCTCCGCAGAATGGCTTCATTTCTCAATGTGTTGATGCTTTCCGAAGGGTTAGTCAGAGGATGACCCTTCGTGATATTCTGGAGGAATGCTTCGCTGCTGGTGTTCTTCCCCTCGCTCGTCGCAGTTGGAGACCCTCTTCTTTTGGTAGAAATAAGTTTGGCTTAAGAATGCCAGTTTTTCCTTCGATATCGGGACCCTGTATGATTCTTCCTTGTGCTTCGTTGCCTTTGATAGCTTCCTCTTCTTTTCCCTTTTTTAATTTTTCTTTTTGCTTATACTTTGTTACTTTTGCAGGTTTCAATCTCTAGTCACCTCAGGACCGAGTTACTTCTTTTCTTGGGAAGTTCTCTCAGAAGGAGTGGGTTCAAAGCACTCGAAGGGGCATCAGTGTTCGGATAAATCGGTTTTATTTGAGCTTCGACTTGTGTCTCCACAATCGTCCTTTTCGTGAGGACAATTCGTGTGAAAGAAATATTTTTCCATACTTCAGTATTTCAGGCTCTTCGACCGTTGAGATGGATCCTTCGCTGGCTGTTGTTACTCCCGATGTTGAGTCCATTCCTAGGAATGCTGAAATTCCTTCTCCGCCAGGTTCTCTTCTTATGCCGACTTATTCTCTTATCTTTGAAGAACCGTCTCCTGACGATCCTTCGAATTCAGCTGTTCCTCCTGTTATGCCTGATACTGCTTGCGGGAGTTCTTCGTTGATACCTTCGGAGGGTTTACGAAGGTCTCCAACTATTGCTTCGGATGTTGTCTGTATAGATGGGATTGCAAAAAGGTCTGAGTTAGTCGATTCTTTTCCGCTGGTCCCTGAGGGTTCGAAGGGGACTTTTGGTCTTCCGAGGAAGTCTTCGTTTTTTGGTTTACTTGGCAAGCGGAAGCTTTCAGAAGTTTCAGATCCGAGCCAGGATATTACTTCTTCTTCGGGCACTACTTTGCCTTCGATTAATGTCGCTGTTCCGCCTTCGCAATCTTCAAATCCTGGTATTCATTTTCAAAGGATTGCTTTGCCTCCTTCTTTCTTCTTCTTTTTTTATATTATTATTATTCTCATGATCCTTCGCTTTTCTTCTTCTTTTTTTTAGATGCTTCGAGCTTAGGATCTCTTGAACTGGATGTTGAGGCCATGCTATCGTCTATCAATGACGACGTTCAGGCTTCGGGTCCTCTTGAATCTGCTGCTCGTAAGGTCCGGTTTTCGAAGGTTGAGCTTGGCCTGTCGAACCTTTCGGGTGACGTCCTCTTCCGTTCCTTGGTTGCTCATCAAGTTAAAGTCAGTATCTCACTTCCCCCCCTTTTTTTTTTGTACTTCGTGTTTCGTTTTTCTAACAGCTTCGCTTCTTCCTTCTTGCAGTCTATTATTCTTACTCGAGCTTGCGCTCGTGAATTCCAAGATTCTTCTGGTGATTTGCTACTCGCGTCATCTCTCCAGGCCTCTCTTTCTGCGAAGGATGATTCCCTGAAAGCTTCTTCTGCTGCCATGTCTGATTTGCTAGCTGAAGTTAAGGTTCTTCGAAGCCATAAATCTAACGTTATCTCTGATCTGTCTGTCCTTGAAGAAAAGATTCGAGAAAAGAAAGCTTCACCGGAGAAGGAGAAGTTATTTAATGAGCATCTTTCGTCTCGTCCGTCGAAGGCGTCTCAGCTAAAGATCGCTTCTGTTGATAACTCCATCGCTAAATCCCTTGCCCTTTGTGATCTTGTCAAGGAGCTGTTTCAGGCACTTGGTGCGAAATATGACGAGGTACCGGCCGATGTCTCATTGGAGGTTTTGAATGAGTGGCTTCGCCTGAACTTGGCTGGTCTTGCCGAAATATGCAGGAGCTTTTCTTATGATGCTGTGGTACTTATGATTCGAGATCTCCTCCATAGCTTTTCTTGCGAAGGCAGAGATGCTGTTAACTTGGTCAGTCGTTCTGATTTTTCAATGAAGCCTTCGGATCCTTCTCATGATTTCGGAGCTGTTGAAGGCAAGTGTATTGGCCTGATCAATGACTTCTGGTGGAACAGGGTCAGGTGTCTTGTCCCTGACTTTCCCGAAGGTTCTTCTTGAACTCCTTCGACTGGTTGTAGATAGCCCTTTTGAATGTCCTTTGATCTGTATCTATTTTGGATACGCCTTTTTGATGTAATATTTGCTTTATCAAAACTCTGAAGCTTTATTGCATCAAATACCTTATTCTTGTACTTCATGTTCTGCGATGACTTCGAGCTCTGTATTGAGCCTTCGAATTTTCGTAGTCTTGTGCAAGCGTACCTTGTGATTATTTATCCGCCTTTGCTCTTCGGTAATTAACTTTATTGCCACTTTTATTGCTTGACGATGACTAGATGTAATGGGTTGCTTCGTAATTTCGTTGGCCTTCGTCTGCTTTTGACGAAGTAAGCCTGAATACGTCTTGTTTTCCTATTTCTGTCTTCGCTGTGTGCGAAGGTATACTTTTGTTCGTCGTACTCTCCTTTTTGGCTTACTTGGCCTTTTTGGAGGATGATTCCTTCGCTATTTTTTGCGGGTTCCTTTTTGAGTTTTTATGATGACTCTTTTGAGTCCCTTCTTTCAATGTTGGCTTCGCTTTTCTGAGCGAAGACCTTTTTGGTTGGCTTTCTCATAGCCCTTAGATGGTAATTTTGCTTCTGACGAAAAATTACCGTTTCGGCTCTTATGCCTTTAATTTTCGCTTCGCAGTCTTTGCGAAGATAGAGACATTTTTCCTGCCTTTTTGGCGAATTTCTGTTCTTAAATTGAATTCTTTCATTTCTGTCCTGTATTACGACAAGGCTTCGTCTTCTTAAGGATTTGACTCTCGTGATTCTCTTTTCGAAGGTAGATGCGATTTTTTCTGCCTTCGAAAAAGCGAATCTGAGCCGTCTACCTGTAAGGCAGGTATTTACCACCTTGTCTTGTAATTCGACGAGGGTTTTTTTTTTTAGAAGCTTTGCTTCGATGATATTCGTTCGAAGGTAAACGTGTTTTTCTGCCTTTTATCGGCGAATTCGAAGCGTCTGCTTTTAGAGTAGGTATTCATCATCGTGTCTTGTAATGCGACAAGGTTCCATTCTTTTTATAGAAAAAAGGGGAGATATTTTTGTAGGCGTCTGGAATGTTCTTCCTTGGTGTATATATACACGAGGTGTCTCTGTCTTTTTTTTTTCAATTTCTTCAGTCTTCTTTGCTTCATGGAGGCTTTGTGGGATCGACTTCCTCGAGGCATAGTGAAGGATCTGACGCGTCATGGTTACAAGCGTGGAGATGCTCTTCCACAAGATCTTGTGGATCACTTCGACGAGCTTGATCGATTGAGTGTGGCAAATGCTATTGTCGAAGTTCCGCCGCAACCGGTTCCTCTTGCAGTTGTTCCTCCTGATGTTATTATCATCAGTGATGACGAAAGCTCCGAAGGTCATCAAGTTAGGCCTTCGCCGCCGGTTGGGGTGGCTAGTCGAACTCGTAGTAAGTCGAAGAAGTAGATGTTTGTGTCTTCGTACTTTTAGCTTCGAATGTTTCCGATTAGTCTTCGGTTTTGGTCTGTACTTCTGTAACTTCGTGCTGAATGAAAAAGAATGTCTTTTGCTTTGTGTGTCTTGTTATACTCTTCTTTTCTAAGATTCTTCTCGTTTCTTCAACTTGCTGTGAATCCCTTGCTTTTTGCTTCGATTTTTCTTTTTGTATGTAGCCCTCGGTCTTATAATCTTGGAGAAGGTTTCGTCATCTTGGTGAAGGCTTTGTAATATTGGAGGGTGCTTCTCTATGAAAGAGTCAAAAAGGGAACGAAGATTAATATGCAGCATATATAAAAGAGAAAATACATCAGACATAATGTATGTATGAAAGGCTTCGTCTATGAGTTTTTGTTTTTGCATAAAGCTTCGCTTCGCGTTGTGCGGTCATGGGTTTGTCGTGGGTTCGGCCCACGGACGGCGCCAAATGTTGGGGGATCGAAGGTCTTTGTGGGACGTGTCGAAGCCCTCCAACGGTTGATTGAAACGTCTAGGTTCTGGCGAAGCCCTCGAAGGTAGTTGACGCCTTTGGATCACCTCGCGAAGCCCTCCTTGTTCGCCGTCGTCACCTTCTGGTTGGAGCGAAGCCCTCTTTCCTAGTCCGCGATGCCGGACGAAGGTGCTTTTACTCAGGTTCCTTGCAGTCTGTTATGCGAAGCACTCCTTCCCCGCGATGCCGGGCGAAGGGGTTGAGTGATGAGAGAGGTTTTAGTGCGGTGCGAATGATTCCTTCTTTGGCTCGTGGCCCCAGAAAACAGATATCATTACAGGATCATCTCCCCCCATATTTATAGGGGGTGAGATGATTATATTTACAAGTGTGCCATTGGCTGCTTTAGCATGGCTTTCAGCCTGGCAACTTCGGGTTCCTGCGCAGTCTGCTCTTTCTAATCTGCTTCACTCGTCCTTCGCGTGGTTCCGGGTGGCTTCGGTGTGGTTTCCAACGTTGCATTCCCCTTCGCGTGTGTCTTCTGGTTGTGATTTGTCCCTTGACTTGGATCGCAGCTGTCTTCCCAACACTTTGCCTCTGGATGACACCAATTGCACGATGAATCTAATAATATCAATTTTATGCTATGAATTTCTATGATTTTTATTTTACTATTTAATGTACATGTATTACAAATCTTTGACATAAGAAAAACCTAGAAATACTTATCTTTGTATATGGGGAGAGTAGTAAGGAGTATACATGTTAAAAAATAAATTACAGAGGTTGGGTGGGTGGTTTCTAGGGTTGTATTTTTCAGGTTTTCTATAGAACCATCATTTATTTAACTAGGCATTATGAAAACGTGTTGCCAATATGTAAGTATTCTTCCCATTCCTACAAGCTTGAACGTTTAATGCACATTATCATGCTTAACATAAAATCCACCTTACGTAAGCCATTTAATTTCCTAGAGAGAATATGAATTTAAGTTCAACATTAGGTTTTCATAATTGGTTATAGTTTATAGAAATCAGTCAATTCTAGGCAAGGCTGCTGCAGTCTACAATCATTAGTCAATTGTCATCTCTGCAGGCTAGATCCGGATCGGTTCATGTTTACCACTGGCTAAAAGTTCCATAGTCACTTAGGATTGGAATATAAAATAAACCAGTTGTCATGGATGCCAATTCACAGTGATCAAGTCTAGGCAAAATAACACAAGAGAGTGTGTTTAGGAAATATCCATTCTAGATAGTCTCAGTCACACAGTATGAGCTGCATGCCTGGGTAGTTATTACAACAGTACTACATTGACGTTTACAATGATGAAGCCCTTTATTTTTTTCATCACTACCTGGGTGAAATGAAGGAAAAGAAATTCTAAGACACAAAGACAATGAGGGAAAACATAAAATTGTTGGGCTCCATCTTCTTGGCTATGGAACTTTTATGGACTTGCATCACCATAACCAGATCCGGCACCATTGCCGCCGCCACTCCCACCATATTGGCCTGTACCTTGGCCACCGCCATTTCCATTAGCATTGGCATTGCCATAACTTGGTCCATTCCAATAATTTGTGGCTTCACTATAGCTGGAACCAGAGCCACTACCAGCACCATGGCCACTAGAGCCATAATAACCTCCAGCTTGTCCTCCGCCACCACCACCACCATTCCCACCAGCACTAGTAGACCCACCATAGTTATAAGATGACCCTTGCATATATTGGCTAGAGCCTGATCCTGAGCCAGACCCACCACCGTATGCTGAGCCACCGTAGTAGCTACTACCCCCACCTCCACCGCCTCCTCCGGCACTCGCATGAGCACCATTTGCACCACTCTGACCGGACCCAGCACCACTTCCAGACCCTGATCCAGCACCGTTCACATATGCACCACCGTCACCCCCTCCTGTACCAGTTCCTCCAGCGCTAGAGTACCTAGCAACCCTTGCATTGGCTAATCCCATGCTCAAGAGGACAATGAAACCAAGGGCTACTACTTTAGTGCCAGCCATTGTGTGTGTGTGTGTGAGAGCTTACTGCTAGCTGAGGTGCATGGGATGAATGCTGGGACATCTTTGCATGGATACTTATAGTGCTGGAGACCATGCATTAGCTAATTATGTTACTAGCATGTCTGGTTGTGTAGAGTTGACAATTTCTGTTGATGAACAAGTGGAGATTATATAAGAGCGATTGAACAGTGTTGATTTGACTATATAACTGCACCTGTTTAATTAGATGGTATTCGATCTTATTAAATAGTTGCAGCTATGCGAGAGCTGGTCGTACTTACATTAATTGCAGGCAGCTTAGGCGACCTTGATGCTTGCGTGATTGACTTTGTGTAACACATATGGAACATGGAAGTTATGCGAGAGCTAGTCGTTTACATTGCAGCTTAGGTGTAATAATCTGAATGCAAAGGCTTGTCTCAATGGAGTTTCATAGAGGAGTTTTATAAGCATTAAATCACATGCCATATCAGCAATTTTATGAGGAAAGAGAAAGAAGACTTTCATCTGAATAGAGATTCCTATGAAACCCAACAGGCACGGTTACCTAAATATGAGTCTTGGTAACAGTGCAATGAAACCATGCACTGAGACTGGCCTAACTAAATGTGTGCAGTGACCGCAAATTTTGTGAAGAGAAAACTGTGAATGCATGTAGATGAGAGGAACCTTAAAATTAGTTATAGTAGAGGTGGGCATAAGAACTAAGGACTGCAGGAAACAAAAGAGAAAGGATAAAATGACGTGACGGCTTTTATTTATGTACATCGGAACTATAAGAAAAATATGTAGTGAATGCATGTAGATAAGAGAGTATACATTTTGGAAAAAAAAACATGGATAAGCTTATATACCATGCATTATGACGTTATTACCGCGTCACATGCCGCGTGTAATGGGAGTGCTCAACACCGACAACAGGCCATGTATCCTATGTGGGGTGGATAATGTAGGCAACATCGTTGTTCAAAGATTACATAAGTTAATTAATATTATCAAGCAAATAAACATTTGTGTTCACTTTAAATCTGTCTGTTTCGATTTTGTTTGCACCATTGTATTATACTTGACGACCTGATAATATTAAGATCCCACTCCTTGTAAATGTTTGAGATATTCCACTGTTTGAAGTAGTTATATAAGTGTGCACACAAGTTGCTATGACTATATATATAGTTCATGATATGTATATAACTTTTTACCATGAAAAACATATTAAGTCTGTTTACCGTATGCCCACAGGTTGCTACCAAAATATTAGCTGGAGGTATGCTATCAATCCAAGTAATAGTAAGATTACAAAATCGGTACATGTGTACACATTTGATATTAGAACTTATGTAACGCGACTCGTTCTACATGAATTATATCAGCTTATGTTGATTACTTTTGCATGCGGGCCTCCAGTGAACACCGATGAGGACACGTCAGGCAATACTTCCTTATTTGTACCTTTTCATTTTTCTGATTAAGGTTATCTAGTTCAGTGCCGCTGGTGAGCCTGCGGGGGAAGCTGGGCTCCCGATACATTTTTTTCTTCTCTAGACGGCGCCGCGTAACCGCGCTCTCAATCTTTTGGAATTTTTGACCGTGGGATTCACATCGCTGGCGGGTACATGCTTCGAGTTTTTCTCCTTGACGGTAACAAAACTGACATGTACTGTAAATCCTCCGTGTTGCTCCCCAATTGGCGTTGCTAGCTCTCCTCTCACGTGTTTTTTCGTGTGTGTGACGGTAACAAAACATATTAAGTCTGTTTGCTAGGGCAATTTGTGTGCCAAAGATTGGGAAAAAATCAGAGTTTGAATAATTCGCGAAAATAAAAGATGCCGCCGGGCCCACCAGTCAGCCTCGTCTCTCTCGCTGAACGTTGCCGGCGCCTTTCCGCCGCGTGGACGCCGTCGTACGGCGCTGCCGCACCGCCCTCGCCGCTCCCCGTTCGGACAGACGCGGATAAGACCCCCCCCCCCCTCCTGTCCGAAACTGCTCCCCACCCCAGCCCGCTCTTCGTCGTCCTCCCCGCGCCTAACCCTAGCTCGCCATTGCCGCCGTCGAACTAGAGCTCGCCCCATCGCCGTCGCGCCAGCACCGGCCCAACCACTACTTCCCGTGGCACGCCATGCACTCCTGGGGCTAGCATCGAGGTCATCTTCGTGTCCGCGTGCTGCGAGTCCACAGATTTGAGCTTTGTCACCGAGTCCGGCCATGGGATAGCTCGACGGTTCGTCGTCGTGTTCTTCACTTCCGGTGAGTGGATTGTCGATTGCTCGCACCCAGAGGTGCCCGTCTTGGTGGCGCACACTCCAGTACTCACCATCTTCCTTCTCCCTCAGTCGAGTCGACGGATTTTGACTTTTTCCCCACCGTCGAGCTGCCGTGCGCCACCCGCCGGCGAACTCCGCCATCCCGGCTTCCTCCACGTCGAGGTGTCGGCCGTTGAGGTCCGCGGGAGCACGCTGAAGCTCGTGCGCGCGCCAACTCGACCTCGCGCCACCCCGAGACGCTAGAACGACGCCGCCACCGCCACACCATCCGCCTTCGGCGTCGCCAACCCTTCCCCGGCCCACCTCGTCGTCGCCTTGTACCTCGTCTAGAACCGCTCGAGCACGGTGAGCCTAGCGCGCCTTTCCCTTTTCCATCTCGTCGCCATCCGTCGCCGGAACGGCGACCATGCCAGTGGCCGCGCCGCCGCGTCTGGCAGCTCTCCGGCAGCCACACGGGCACCCACAAGGTGTGGATAGGGTGTGGCTACACGGGATTCCGTGTGGCCGACCTTGTGGCCTTCGGTGTGCCCTCAGATCTGAGTGGCTGGATCCCCTTTGTGGCCAGCCCGGATCTGCTGTGGGCAGAACCCTGTGGCCAACTTTGTGGTACAGATCTGATTGGCCCGGCTCGTTTTCAATTTCTTTTTCGGATTAGTTTAAATTCCAGAAAATCGCAGAAATTTCAAAAATGCATAGGAACATAAATACAACTCAGAAAAATATGAAACTAATTTTCTTAGTTTCCTTATGCCCTTCTCTGTCTAGGAAAAATAGCAGATCGCTTAATACCCTTCATCGTTTTTCTGTATAAATACAAGTGTTCAGATCTTGTTTAAATCATAATTAATTCTCTGTTGCCCCATAAATCCTAAAATCTTGCATGCCTGTTAAGCTACTGTTAACACACCTACAGAGAATTTTTCCACTGTCATAGCTTACTCAATTATTTTCCTATGATTTAAATCATTCCTGCATTGTTTAAAATTAATATAAATAATCTGTAAGGAAACAAATCATCAAACTTCACCATAAATTACTTCTAGTGGTGACTTTCATCAGAAAAATGCCACTGGACATAAATTAATTTTGAAACTATTTATTAAATCAACTCAGGTTGATTAAATGGTTAGCTTAATTAAAAAGGGGACAATAGTGTTTTAACCATGATTCTAGACTCTAATTGCGTTTTCACCATCGATTTTCAGATTTTGCAAGATCACCATTGATTGCTTTCAGATTTTGCAAGATCACCATTGATTTCTTGAAAACCGATGGTAAAATTGCAAAACTATTTTGCAAGATCACCGTCGCTTTTCGAAAACTGATGGTAAAATCGCAAAATCTGAAAACCGATGGTGAAAATGCAATAGGAGTTTGAAAGGATGGTTGTTTTGCAAATGCCCTATTAAAAAGACAATGAAGGAAATATTCCAGACGAAATTAAGTCACAAAGTTAATCATTGCACTTACAGTGTAAATGACTGTCCTATCAAGTAATTAAATCATTAATTGCATCATATTCTTGCAGCTAACCTTGCATTATTTCATTGTCATAACGTGTAGTGACAGAGACGACTCCGAAGCCACTGGACTTCCAGCTGCCGGAGGAGCCGACCCAGGAGGTGCAGGAGGAGCAACCGCAGCAGGACACTGACCCCGCTGACCCTGTTAGCTATGCTCCTGAGCCAAGCAAGCCCCGGTGCATGCCTCCCTATTTAGGATTTTATTTTTGCACTTGATTGGGGCTAGTATTTGATTGTGCATTAGGTTTATTAGGAGTTGCTGTGAAACCTTAGTACTGCACTAGGACTACCCTTCCATATCCTACCTTATGTCCTATTTTTGTAGATGTGGTCTAGGTTGCGTTAGAACTTGCTATGCTTAGGGACTAGCGAACGGTAGAAGTCGAGTGGTAGGTCTCACTCGCGAGTTAGGAATTACCCTAGATTGTACTAGATGGATTTAGGATTTGTTGAGACCGGACGGGGAATTGTTTGTGTAGGATGGTTGGAGAAGGCTGGGCCTTCATGGTGGTGTAGCCCCGTCTGTGTCGATTAAGGACCGTTCGTTGTTGGCCCTATTGAGCAAGTTCGAATGTACTGATCACATGCTAGTATTTTTATGGGCCTAGTAAACTTAGTAGCTCGAGTTGCCCTGGTGTGCGGTGGAAGCCTGCCCTTTCTATCATGGTATTCGGGAGAGAAAGGATGCTTCCCAATCGGGGCGTACGTCTGGGACGGGGACCGTGCGGGGAGGCCTTTCTCGGGAGGGGTTGGATCCGGCCTAGCTTCAGGGGGGCCCTTGCAAACGGTTGCCGCATGCGACTTTACGCGTGTGCGTCGTGTGGTCAGGTTTTCTCCTGCAAGATGTACATCGATGCCGCCGCTCTCGGTCATGAGCAACCTTGCTCAGTGCGCCACCTCGTAGTGTGATATGATTTATGATGATGACTAGTACTTATATTTATTGTAGGGAAAATTGGATTCTTGACATCGAAAGATCTCCGATTTAAAAATTTACCATCGAAAGATTTTAGTTCACTTTAATACCAACGAAAGTTCCTCCGTTTAGAAATTAGCACTCTGTCACGTTTTCCATCCAGCCTCTCACATCTCCGTCATTAATTCTTTCTTCTTCACGGCGGTGCGGTCGGGCTCGTGCAGAGGAGCTCGTGCGGGAGCAGCCGGACGAGCACCGAGGTCGCCGACCACCTGCGCCCGCCGCGTGCTCTAGGCAGGCGGCCCTCGCCCCCGCGCGCTGCGAGCTCCAGTCAGGTTGCGCCCTCCCTCGCGCACGCGCAAACTCAAGCCGGGCCGCGCGTGCCTGCAAAGCTTGCATCGGGCTGCTGCTGAGCTTCTCCTCCAGTTAAGAGCTGCATTGAGTAGGTGCGCAAGTTCATTGCGCAGCTGCTGCTGCCTCTCCTTGCTCTCTTTCGTAACGAGTGTTGAGATCGAGCGGACTTCGTCTTTCTCCCCGACCACTGGACAATCTCCGCTGCCCGGTCGATTCTGTCGTCCTTCGTAAGCTCCATTCAAACCCCTCACGCAAACAAGTTCCTAACTACATTTCCCACCCCATTGACTTGTTCCTGCATCGGATTTGCGGCCGAAGCTGCCGTATTTCGCGACGTCCTTCGATGTTCTGTTTTTCGCGCGCGCCCTCGCCGGAGCGGCACCGCGGCCATGCGCTCGTCACCGGCATTCTCCTGTCCGACGCAGGTGGTTGCTCCCTGGCAGAACGGGCTCGCCATCGCGCGCTCCGTCGGTGCGCTCACCCAGCCGCGCCCGCGCAAGCTCCTTTGCGATAGCCCGGCCATGCTCGCCGCGAAGAATAAAGAAGATGACGGAGATGCGAACGGGTGGAGGGAAAACACGACGGAGTGGTAAATTTCTTAACGGAGAAACTTTCACTGGTATTAAAGTGAACAAAAATCTTTCGATGGTAAATTTCT